>JAOBAY020065069.1:0-12402 GCA_025331085.2 Zoanthus sociatus
CCTGTTAATATGCTTCATATATATATATATATATATATATATATATGTTTAAACAACATACTTCGTGGTAATTTTATTTTTCTTATTCAAATTGTTTTTAAAGTACAAGTCATGTATATGCAACAGGATATAACTGTAATTATAAAAACGTAATGACTGACTTAGAAGTTCGTGCTTTTTTGTCTTTGATTAAAAGTCAGTTGAGACCTGACCTAAACCTATTTTAATTACCAGCCCAACAATCCGCAGCAGCCCCGAGCCAGGCTTGGATGGATCGATGCAGCTATATCCTATTGGTTTAGGGTTTAGGGTTTAAAGTTTAGGTGGTCTTGAAGGGTTTCCACTTGAAGACTCTACGTGGCCTTTGTAATTATACCAACTGGACGGCTCCAGTAGAAGCTAAGCATTGTATGCCCTAGTGTGTGTGTTTTTGGGGTGCAGGGGGAGGGTCTTCATGAACCGTGGAGAGGCGCTTCCTCGCGCAACCTGATCGGCCGGAGGATTCTTGGCACCGTTTCATGCCGATGGGGTTTTGAACAGGGTTTCGGGGTTCGGAGTTCAGGGTTTAGCTAGGAATTAGGGCACAGGGCTGTAAGGGATAAATTTCGATTGTGGCGAATGTACATCTTCGGTTTGATGACGTGGGATACTGGTATTACATACCCTACTTCATGTTTTTCCGCGGTCGAAATCTTATCGACTTGAGGTTGCCCTCGTTCCTGGCCTCTATGTTTCGGGTTCATGGTTTAGGATTTAGGGGTGAGGGCTTAGGGATTGGAACCCGATAATTAGACCTCTCGGCCACATGGATTTGAATAGAACATTCTGCCTACGGCATCATGGGCTATTGTCTCGCAGTCCGTTCATCCTTGAGATCTAATTGTTAATTAGTTAAAAATAACAGTGCTCAAACTTATACCTTTCATACGTTTAAAAGAATGAAACAGAGCAATCTTAAAATAAAATATTCATCTTGTTGAAAACCTAAAGTAGTAATGGGGTTTTCGTTTACATATTCAAATGATCTAAAACCGTTGGCAAGCTTTACAATCAAATCACCAACTCCCTTCCCCCCGTGCCCTGTCCCCCTTCTCACCCACCTCATGAAAGTTCAAGACGGAAATGCAGCCCGTAGTACCTAAGATATGTTTTAAATGTTTACCTGTAGCATTTTGTCGGGGGAGGGTTCAATGCCGGGTACCAGGTTAGCAGGACTAAATGCAATCTGTTCCACATCAGCGAAATAGTTCTTGGGGTTACTATTCAGTACCATGCGACCAACGGGAATAAGGGGAAACTCTCCATGTGGCCACACCTATTTGTGAACAATTTAATATTAGACATTGCACATGTATCTAATTAGAAGTTGGTCAATATTGACCATTGTTAACCTTAGATATTACTTCCTTCACCTTTAATTAATTTCAATGACGTTACAGCAAGCACAAAATACATCAAATGCATGAGTTATGAATGATTATAATTATAAAACAGAATAAACATTTTGTAGAAGAAAAGCCACTCAGAATACAATATTAAGAATAGACCACCAGAACAGTGATACTAATCGATCTCTAAATCTTACGGTTTTATGTTTCATCTCACGGTTTGACCTCTAAATAATACGGTTTTACGTTTCATCACATTGTCTCACGGTCTGACCTCTAAATCTCTCACGGTTTCACGTTTCATCACACTGTCTCACGGTCTGATCTCTAAATCTCACGGTTTCACGTTTCATCACATTGTCTCACGGTTTGACCTCTAAATCTCACGCAGGATTTTCACACTTGACTTATAGTTTCTCACGCAGTCCAAAGTTTACTTTGTTAATTTATACATTTTCTTTCCATTTAGAGTACTTGAACAGTTCTACTTTATTTGTTTTTCTCGTCTTGGCCTTTTTTACAGGGAAGTTTTGTGAGACCTAAAGCTTTGGGGGGAGATTCGAGAGGTATAAAAGACCTTAAAAAAAACAGCAGAAAACGTGGGTAAAGTGCTTTTGCAGCAAATCCATAAGGATTAAAAACACATATAGGTACAACTATTATTCAAAACCCAGTTTTCTCAATATTACCTCAAACAGACAGATTTACTCTTTAATATATATCCTTACAGTTAATGTGTATTACCTTTGTCAGGTCGAATGGATTAAACTTGTGCTTTTCAGCTTGGTCAAATGTCATTACTTGAATGAACACCTTCCATTCCGGCTAAACGAAGTAGAAAAAATATGAAATGTTTTCCAATAAAATATTTATATTTGTGAGTCGAATACGCCGCTGGTTACAAATCGTATAAAATACAGTTATGTTTCTGTTTCATGAGATGATGAAATGTGGGCCAAACCATAAGCTCCGACTTCATGAGAATATTGACTTGGAAAGGTTTCAGCTAGCTAGTTTATTACAATAATCTAAAACCATTGTTTTTCTTCTTTCTCGCCTATTACTAGCCACCCTCTTCATTTCTTACCGCTAGATTACATCTCTTTGCATAAATGTATATTTTTATCCATGTTTTCAGATGTAAAAAGACTTTTAGCTATAGTGGAGCAGCATTATGGAATTCTATTCCTGGTGACATAAGAAAAGCTCAAACCCTGCGGCGTTTCAAGATAGGGTTGGCTTCTTTTTTATTGTAGTAATATATCAATTTTTTTTTTAGATTTTACTGCAAGTTAATTTTATTTACTTTTATCTATTCCGCCCTGCCCCTGTCAACCGTGTATATTTTGTAATTACCCGTTAACCCAGACAGAGTGGAACACGGCCTATCTGTAAACCATAACATTGTTATGAGATTTTAACTGTGTTTAAATAAAGAATTCATCATCATCATCATCTGATTTGAATTGAATTCTTGTCTCTTATTGAGCCCGCTGCTAAACGGCGAAACAGCTGCGAATCAGCCAATCAGCTGATCTTAATCTAACCACTAACCCTAACCCAAACCTTAATCCTAACTCCAACCCCAAACCCAAACCCAAACCCAACCCTAAGCCTAAGCCTAACCCCAACCTTAACCCTAATCCTAGGGCGCAGCACATAAAATTATGGCCAACAATTTCTAAAACAGTACAAATTTAGATTTTTTTCATTTTTGTTTGTTAAGTATACTGTAACTGTGTTATTCTTTAAAAAAATGCACAAATAAACCACTATCAATGTCATGGTCTACGCATTCCACCGTGAACATCCTTTCACTATTTCATTGAAATACGAAGAAACATCGACGTTAATTTTTTATTGTAAGTATTCACTCGGTCAGTTAGTGTGTACAATGTGTACAGAGGTGTGGTGAACTACGATTTTCATGCATGTCAAGACGATTAATAAATCAGAAGTAACCTTCAGTATCGTTAGTAAGACTTCAAAGATGAAATTATAACTACATGATATCAAAGACAAGTAGATACTCGGTAAAAATCCGAGCCCCAGATGAGATTTGAAAGCACGACTCTCCGTGTTCTAGTCGGATGCTCTAACCATTGAGCTACAGGAGACTCTATGGTGAGCAAGGGTTAATTTTTTTGGGTCTCAACTGGAACCGCATCGCACGGTTACACAGTCAAGTAATGACTGACGCACATGAACTCAATAACAGCATCACGCTCTCATATTAATACATATCAAGATGCGGCCGACCAACCTCCTAAAAGAGTATATTAAAGATAAAACAATTTAATTTTACATGATATTAAAGACAAGGAGATACTTAATAGCATTAATATGCATTAATGTGACAGCGTGATGCTGTTAGTGAGTTCATGTGCACCAGTCATTACTTGACTGTGTAAAATCGTCCCTTGCTCACCATAGAGTCTCCAGTAGCTCAGTGGTTAGAGCATCCGACTAGAACACGGAGGGTCGTGGATTCAAATCCCATCTGGGGCTCGGATTTTTTTCCGAGTTTCCCTTTGCCGTTAATATTAATCATTTAATTATAATATTACTTACCGTAAACCGTTAAAACTGTCGTTGCGTTGTCGCTGCCAAAAGAGTTACGCACTGAACAAACAAAAGTTCCACTGTCCCTTATGGATAAATTAGAGATCTTCAGGTGTCTGAACCTTTTTACTTTGTATCGAGGAAAGTTCTGTGATGTGATTTTCTGTCCGTCCTTATACCAAGTGTATGTGATATCCGACCCACGGTTTTTCACAGTGCATTTGATTCTTAGGTCACCAGCAGATAAATCGGCTGGTTTTTGTGCTGGAGGCCTGCCATTGATTTTTGGTTTATCTAAGAAAAAGTAAACAATGGGATAGCAACGTTGAATATTTACTTAGTAAGGCTATCATAAAATTGTATATGTTAGCGTTTTTGTACGTCTAATTAACAAGTAGACCTCGAGTGTTCTTTAATCCTAGTAGAAAAATGGCGACTGGTTTCACCAATATAGCGGGAATTACATCCCGCACAAGTAAATTGATATACTCTTAGGGATTTAAGAGCAACAGGAGTACGATCTTTAAAACTAAACATGTTTTTAATTTTGTAACCTCACAATTTTGTAACTAGCTTTGTAACTTCCGTTGTTTATGACGTAGGTTATATCAGGATGATTAAAACCAGGAAAAAATATGGTTACTGTGCGGCTTTTGGCTGGCATTAAAGAAAAAAACTTCGCAAAACCCAGATTGCCCCCCAAAAAAATGAAAATTTCCAAGCGAACTGCCTTATTTATGCTCTGAATATCGTAACCTACGTCATGCCACACCGCACCACACCACCACGTTATCAAACCTTTTCTTGAGAGTTTTCCTTTCTTCTATATTGAGTTTCTCAATGTTATTCGACTAAGATGAAAAAAAAAACTTCTAAGTTAATCTACTACAGAAATATAGATTCAAATAAAAATATGTTAGTTTTAGCATTCAGTTTTCTTTAATGTACATAAAATCTGTAACAACTGTTTAGTCCTCTTCGTTATTGGATTCAAAACTAAAAGGTTGATATGGTCATATGATGAAATGTACTTCCTAACGGCAATTCAAATAATTTGCAGGTTTCACCCTACAGTATATCCATCTAGTCAATATGTACAATAATATGTTTCGTAAATGAATTATAAAACTAATTGTTCTTTTTGGTCAACGTAGGTTTCTATTTACATTCTAAAAGACGTCATTCCACGTACGATAACGTTCCCAGATCACTGGAACCTGAAATATATAGACGCTCTGTTGTCGCATATGCCGTAGCAGAACCCCGAATGCATCTCCATTCTCCACGGGAAAATAAGGACAGTGACCATCTTAGGGTTTGGCACGAAAAACCACTAAACTCTCCTTATTTAGAAGAAGATTACTATGAATTCCTTTCTGATGCAAAGAGCCCGAAATATTGGGTTCTATCACCGGGAATAAAGAGCCCCGCATTGGTCTTCGAAAAGAACGAAATCGCTATTTAATGTGAGCAGTGTTCAGCCTATTTCAGACTTCTCTGCCATCTTCGAGTGCGGATAAGAAAGACCTATTTTTATTTACATATTAGATTTGTAACTGATCGACCATTGCTGACAAAAAGGTTAAAAAAAAAAAGTCAGAAATTTTATCTCTAGGTTTTATTGCTGAATTTTTTATAGTTATATTTATTTTGAGCTTTAAGATTTATAATTTTTTTTAACTGAAGAAACATATTTAATTAAATTTCAAACAATGAGAAATTTAGACTTCCTCTTTGCAAACTTAATGCAATCTTAAATAATTACAAGAAGTGAAACAAGAATCCGCCAGGATCCTTCTGCTGGGACTTTATTCATCGTTCTGTCATACTACCATCAACTATTTAACAATTAGACCTCGAGGACAAATGGACTACAAGTCAATAGCCCATGAAGCTGCAGGCCTCCACGAGTTCCTAACTGTACTGCAAGTTCTTGTTAAAGGGCTGTTTTAAGGTTTCTAACTTAGCTGCGGTACCTGACTGTAGAATTATCCATTTTATTATGTGGTTTTAGTTACATGTATATTATTATTATGACATCTGTGGAATGCTGTGTGATAGAGGAAGTACCTTTTAAGCATTTTAAGTTAAAGTTAAACTTTTAAGCAAATTTTCATACCCCAAAACATTTAGAATTTTAAACAAACTAATAACATAATTTTTGATGAAATTCAACTTTTGCATTTTATAATCGACCAAGCTTATTTCCTTACCATCTTTCATTTGCAATTAAAACAGTATTAATAATTATGTAGAATGAAGAGAAGGAGCTATCCTTTGTATTGTGTGGAGGCCCTGCTAATTTCCTATGACTACCACAGTACCACGCACAAAACTATACAAATCTGACTGAAAAATTGATGAATTCAATTTTCATTGGATGTTTAAACAGAGAGGACCTGAATCCGAAATGATGTACATGGGACCCCATGACAACATGGATGTAATGAAGATGTGGGTCTCAGACAAATGTATTCCATTGGTTCGGGAGATCACATTTGAGAATGCAGAGGAACTGACTGAAGAAGGTCGGCCTTTCCTTTTGTTGTTTCATCATCCGGATGACCATGGCAGTGTGGAACTGTTCAAGTCTGAGGTATCCAAACAATTGGTTCATGAGAAAGGTTTGTGGATCTATTCTTAAAATTAATGATGAATAAATTATTCTCTCAGGATATAGAGGATCCATCCCTTCCAGATATTCACATTATTATAGGGCATCGAGATCCTGAAATGTACATTACCGAAGCAAATTGATCAGCACTACTGTTGAGATGAAAGGCTATTAAAAAGGAATTTCACAAAGCAAATCAGCTTGACCACCACAGTCCACTCTTATGGTTGTGACTAGGAATTCTGAACCTGCTGTTACAGTAGTTTTGGTGCAGTACCCAGTGGCAGCTAGAATCAAACATCAAAAAACACAATATAAACTTGTAGCTAAAGTAAAGTATTATGGTTTAGTGTAAATGTATTGCAAATTAACAGAACTTTTCACAAAAAAACAATCCTGCAGTAATAATTTTTAAAATGGAACACTACAAGCTTTCGTTAATGTTCTAAAATCATGTATCTGAACCTCATTTTTTTAGAACATAGTTTATAGTTGTTAAGCTTGAATAGAACATGATTATTTTCAGTAAATCGTAATAACGGCATTGTCGTATTACTGGAGTAGGGTCATATTTTATAGCTAGCATGTTGCTAATGATGTGTATTTTAGCGTATCCAAGTTTTACCTTATAGCAACTATTTTAAAATATTTACATTGCAATCAAATAATAAAAAAGTATATTTTAACTGATACAGAACTTTGTTGACAAGGGCTACTTAAACCAAACAGAAACGTAATTTCACAATTATTTTCAAAACTGAGATGACGTGCATGGAGCAGTCTTCTATTACATTCATGGTGATCAGTCACTAAGCACCTGACTAGTCACTTTTGTGAGTTCATTTGATGTTAGAAGTTCCCTTATGCCCCATTCACACCAGATCTTAGCCCATGGTTAAAATGCATTTAACTAAACCAGTTATACGTTTACACTGCATGTACCTCGCGTAACTGTAACTGGGTTTAAACCAGGCTTAACTAAACTACCTCGGGTAGGTAGTTTTAAGGTAATTTAGAAATAGCGGCCAAACACGCTAGGGCGCGTGGGAGAAAGACCAGACTCTTGTACTGTTGGATATTTGGGAGATGAAAACACCCCAGAACGGCTAACAGCGTGTAACAGGTTTCTTCCCAAAATTCTTGAGATCCTGGATGAGTCCAGACATTTCTTTTTGATGTCAGCGATAGTGAAATATATAAGGACAAAGTTGCGCGAAAAAAACTGAAATCATTCTTTGGCGTTTATATGCCACCATAGGTCTCTTGGCACGATATCCAAGCTTACAGTTATCAAAATCGCTGGCACTTTAATAGACTACAAGCAGTCCCTATTTTTCCTCTTTTATAGTTCGTACAAGCCGGTAAATCAAGACAGCTCGCGAATATTTGGGCGAAGACAAAAATGTATCAAGCTTGTCATGTTATTCTTTTGTCTTCGCCCCAGGTTTCGTGCGTTCAGTAGTTTGCCGGCTTGCACAAACTGTCAATAATAGAGGAAAAATAGGGACTGCTCATAGTCCAGCCCTTCAACACTGTATGCCACATTTGTTTTCAAGTTTTTACAATTAAAGTCCTGCGGGGAGGTAGATAAAAAGATTTGACACTCCAGAACGAGGTAGTTTAATTAAACCTGGCTTATTTGGTTTGAACAGTTTTTGAAATTAACCTAGTGTAGCTTAACTTGTTTAAATTATACTAATTTGGGTTAGTTGGTGTGGATGAGTTATTAGACCCTAAGAAACACAAAACATCATCCAAATTACAGCAAGTGCCTGTTCATAAAATTCCAGTTTTAGCTGTACAACTATTGCCACTTCTCTGGGTGTATTAGTGGTTGTATTAATTAACGAGGTTAAAAACAAAGATATATGGACGTTGGGAATCAAAAAAGTGGTTGTTGGTGGTATTAACGGGGTGTTTTTATAAAAAAATGTAAGACATTTTGCCAGGGCAAAAAGCTTGTAATAAAATGGTGGTTGTATTTAAAAACAAGATGCTCATAAGGCGGTGTTACACTGTGATAACATAGTTATATTTGTACATAAATCTGAGTATAATTTTAATGATGCAGAATAAAAAACAATAACTGTTGTCATTTCTCAAAGGTAACATGAACTTCCTGGTAGCTGATGGAGTCCAGTTTTCTCACCCATTGCACCATCTTGGTAAAACTGAAAGGGTATGTACACATAGAGTGAGTCTGAACCTTTTACAGAAGAGTCTTGTACAAAAAAATGCTGGACATCAGTAATGAAAAAAGACTATATTAACCCTAATTTCAGCCTGTTTGTGCATGATTTTGTGGCACAGATATCATTGAAAACCTGTTGTTTAAAAGTTATTGATTGAATGTTGTGAAAATTGCCAACTAGATAGCCGAGCAAAGACATCGCTGTTTTTCACTTTTTGAAACCTCGTACCCCGTGTTTGATGATACAAGGTAATAAAATTTGAAGCGATCGAGAAATGATCAAATTAAAGGAAGTGATTTTTTTTTTCAATATTTGGTAGCTCTTAAAAGTGCTGAATTGTATAAGAGCAATTGTATACAAATATTTAGTTTTATTATGTCGGATCGAAAACACGGTACAGCGGAATCGAAACCATGAAGGCATTTAGCGGAGTAAAGATAAACACTGTCGTAATTCAAGTTGTTTAATTCTTCGCGTAGTCTTGTGAAGATTACCAAACTAGACACGATTACTAATGTAAATGAATACACCCTTTATTTTGAATGGGCGAATGTTATTCAGTAATGACACCCCTGCCATTTTGCTCCGGACTGCTATTGTGCACAGTGCCGTGTCATTTACACTGTAATGCTTTAAACTGAGCACGCTATTTCGTTTTTGGGCGTGTGATCTACAAAAGTCAAAGTTTTAATTAAAAGTGCCATTTGACACGGGACGAATTTGCCGGCGTGCCCTTTCGCTCGCTGGCCATTTTTGCGTTCCCGTGCCTTCACCTTTTTACTGGAATTCCTGTGGAGGGTCACAAGTAATAAATATTATACAAACTTTAAACTTTTGTTTTAATTTAGGATCTACCTCTTGTTGCCATTGATAGTTTTCAACACATGTATATGTTCCCCAAGTTTGAAGAAATGAGGTATGTTGTAAAAGGTTGAAGGATAGTGCGCTCGTTTTTAGAATAATAGTAAGTATTATTTTAAAGAAAATATTAGAAAAACTAGTTTTCCAAGTTGTGTTGTGCTTGTGGGATTTCAAGATTCAAAGATTTATGAAAAATTTTAACCATGTTCACAAGCCTTTCCTTGAGAGGCGTGCGACTGCATTCACACACCTCTGCACACACGTGCAGCGATTTACCACACTCCTAAAACATCGTATTTAAAAAATATTATACCATCTAAAAAATGTTGACTTCCTTAAAAACAGTCATCGTTTCGAGAATGAGTTGGTTTTCAAATAAATGATTTTTAAAATTGAAACAATTCAAACAGTCATGTTCTTTAAGATTTTAAGACCACTGACAGCACTGCAAATTAAAACTCTCTTATTAGTTCTGTGAGTGTAAGTTTTGATTGTCAATAACATGTTTTAATTGAAAAAATAGAAAGTCCTGACTTTCCAATATATAGTTATACTCGTAAAAATAAAATCGCATTTTCACATTTGTACTGTAGCTGCTGCTTTCTACAATGACAGCGATCTCAATTTGTACTATGTTAACCTCATTATTAAGTCAAATATTCCTAAATGCCAACATAATTTTACACTCGTTACAACTGGGTGTATGTTGTAGTTATAACTTCTCGTTCTCTGTCGCTAGTATATTTGAATATATAACAAGACGAGGCCAAGACTAAATAAAACGAATCTGCAGTCATTTAAATCAGCAGAATACCACAGATATTGCAACTAAACGTACTCAGTATTAAGCTAGCAGGTGAATAGCACTTTTCACGCGCTCTGATTGGTTCATCAAACACCGAATATCCTGCGCTGTTTTACCTTGTTTACTCATCCGTGAAAAACTTGATTGCCCTCTGATTGCACGCGCGTGAGACAGAGATAGTCTTGCAGAAGACTTGTTTTTGGCCAAATTTTGATAAAGATTTTTTAAATAAATTATTATGAATTTTTTTAAAAAGTGCTATTCACCTGCTAGGTTAATATTAAAATAATTATCCCCTCTCAGTGTCGCTGCCTTGCTAGCGATAGATATTTACCTAGTCGCTTCACGGCTCGGTAAATATCCACTTGACCACTAGTCACCTCCACTTTGGGGGACATTTGTTAAATACTGCGCAAAACTTCAGGTCGACAGAATTTTTCTTACAGTTTCTCTACCTTTGGTAACTAATAGGAGTACAGTACCTAAAAAAGGCTAATGAGTGCTAAGTGCTAGGTGTGTGACTCTTGCTGTATGTAGGAACCTTGCACTAAGTCTCTGGTCTGCACCACTTCATTAACGTTTCCTTACCATACCGTAATAATTTTATTTTTACATCACTTTGAGATTTATTCTGTACTAGCTGGAAATCTTGTTCATAGCTTTCTTTTAAAAGTTTCTGTTTCACTTCTTCTCTAAGCTGCTTCTTTGTCCCTGATACAGTATATAAAATAGACCTCTTTACGGAACTAAAACATAACTAGACACATATCTGCGTGTGAACTCGGGCTTTTCTTTCATTGTTGTCATTGATCTTTGCTAGCAGAAAATATTCGAAAGAATGATTTTTCGATAGCAAGTCCACTCCTGCATTTGAGATTCGGATTTGATAGATCAGTCGAAGAAAGATTCTCGATAAACGCTCACTCTTAATTTTATGTCTCGTAATATTAACCCCTAATGGTTCGCTCGTAAATTAATCTCTCATTAAGTGTAGGGAATGTAGAAATCTCAAACCAAACCAAATTTTCTTCGGTCTTCACATCCATAGCGGGATGAAAGGTGGCCATTAAACGATGAGCCTTGCACGACACGACACCATGTGATCGCGCGTCAACGTATCTACGCATGATTATACACAGGTGGTATCCAGGGTCATCTAGGCTAACTGCATTAGTCCTGGGACGAGCGTCTGATTTGTGGAAGAACGTGGAAAAAAACAAAAATACGAAAGTCTTAATTTATAACTCGGGCGTTTTCTCCGAAAAGTCCGAATAATTATTGCTTTAAACGTAAACTCTGCTTTGTTAATTAGGACACCCGGAAGGTTAAAGAAATTTGTAGATGATCTCCATTCTGGCAAACTACATCGGGAATTTCACCATGGACCTGATCCAGAAACAGTAGTAAGTTATCAATGAATTATTACTGTCAGTTTTTGGACTCTGTGACCCGAATCTTGTCCTCGCTTGTTGCAAAATTTGAATGTGTAAGATGTAAAACAGATTTTACAAAATATGAATGTGTAGGATATTAAGACTAAGAGTATATGAGTTCGGTTGAATTTTTTAAAGTGTAGCAAACTTCTGCATGACTTCTAACCCGTAAGTAAAGTACATGACCATTTGTGACTACAACATATTTCCCTGTGGGTTCGTAGGAAGCCAAGCCAGATGAGAAGGCAATGGGCGAAACACAGACTAATGAAGAGAGTACAAAGGAGGGCGATGGTAATACCCAGAAACCACAGTCGGGCAGTGGCAGTCAAGGTGCTGGCTCTGGCAAAACATCTCCACCTGAAACTGTGTTCAAGAAATTGGCTCCTAGTCACAACAGATACACTTTGTTGAGAGACGAACTTTAAGATGTCGGTTACATAAACTGCAGTATTGACAATGAATATTTAAATTTGTTATATACCAACTATCAAAGTCCATTTTTCTCGTACTCCTATTGGACGAGCGGACATCACGCGCACGTGAA
>JAOBAY020065080.1:0-12401 GCA_025331085.2 Zoanthus sociatus
TTTTTTGACACAGTGGAGACATGTTAACTGTACGAGTTTAAATTTACCTGGCGAATTATCATTTTTTCGGTGTTATAAATTTAGTAGCTTTTTAGTAGTAGCTTTTTAGTACGAGCAAGACATAAACACGAAAACGATAAAGGCTGTGCAAAGTCTAAGACCTGGCGCTCCTATTTTATTTTTTGAAAAACCTTGTACTTTTCCATTTCACTTTGCGCTGCTTATAGTGACATTTGGTCACCAAAACGTTTTCTTTTGAGACCGCTAGTTGTCAATTAAAATTTTTCAAAAAATCAAAGAACTATTTTCCGATCATAAATCCTCATCAGCTCTATAAGTTTTGACTTGTTTTATAAAAACTGCCCCGGTTCAAAGCATCTTGATTTTAATTTGATTGATGTTGACAGCTGGCTTTAAATTGCATAATTTTACAAATTCCGAAATTTTTTTGTTTGATTTTTTCTTCAATGGAATGTTGCTTTAAGTACGAGTCAAACTATAAAAAGTATTTCTTACATAAATTTGGGTCGTAAAAACGCGAAATACTTAGAAAAAATAGATTAATAAATAAACAATAAAAATGAACTGTATATGTAGGCTGCAGCTTTTGTTTGACGGCAAACTTTGAAAACATGAACATGAAAACATGTTATCAGTCTTCAAAATACGATATCTAAACAATTCTTATATCTGATATGTTTGATATTCAGCAATATGTAATCCGGCATTGTGAGCATTTCTTTATAAGTTCTCTTGCTTTCTTAGCCCGCTTAGAACTCATTCGACTATTTTCTATTCATGTTCGTGAGGTTTTTAAAACAACAATATGGATGAGAAAACATGAAAAAGTCAAAGTACAGTTTTAGTTACAAAACAGTACTTTTAAGTAGTAGTTAAGTTTGTAGTTAAAACTGCATCGAACACGACGGACACAGAGGTCATGAAGGCTGATTTCTCACCAAATACATAAACAATTTACAAATGCCAAAAGTATATCAAAGAACGCTCGAAGGAAAAAAAACATACCATTTAGAAAAAAAATCACTTTAAAGATGAACGAGAAAAGTTAATATTTCACTCGTGTACACGGACGTCGTACGGACGGACGGACAACGGACGGACATGACGTCATGATTTGAAAATTCAACTCGATGCATATATTATATTTTCTTAAGTATGGTGCTCCGCAGAACGGCTCCGCTATAAATACTCGTTGTTTGTCCCTCCAAAATATTGCATAAGCATTGTTTTCATTTTCTCTTGGGACTTACTATAATCCCAAGAAAAACTGGAAACAATGCTTTTGCAATATTTTGGCGAGCAAACAAAGAGTATTATGTTATTTTTGATATTGGCTAATACGAATGTGAAGACCAAATTACGCTACATTTGACAGCTCTCCAGTAATAAACTCGTGTGACAGAAATAGCTCACCGTAAAACTTGTTTATTTCCGTGAAGCAAGTATAACAATCTTCCCATCCTTTGCACAATATTTGCGGTGATTGCAAGAAAAAATAATCCCATTTTGAAGTCCTAAAAAAGTTCTAAAAACACGCCTCGTATTGAATTGACACGGGTATGAAGCTGGTATACTCGAACAATCGGCTTGTGCATTAATTTGTGTATTTTGAGTGTCTGAGCAAGAAGTTCATTGGACGACATCTTTCAGAAAACTTGAAACTCGTCTCGGTCTGTACAAAGCTTCATAGCCTTTTCATCAAAGCTATACGCAAGGATTTCTGGGTAAATTTCCCAAACGCGATATGATAGATAGAAAGATAGATTGACGAAAAGGTAAACCTAGACTTGGCCTACCACAGGTGGCCCGAGTAAAGAGAAAACATACTGACGTTTCGGACGTCCGAGGACTAACGTCCCAAACGTCAGTAAGTTTTCTCTTTTTTTTATACGGTGTAGAATTTACAAATTTATCACTAAATTGTTTTTTTAGAAACAACGACGCAGCTCACACATATTCATGCTTGCATGTACTCCTTTTAATGAAGAAGACAAAGGATTAAATCTCCTGAGTATCATCACATTCATGATCTGTATTAGGAAAACAAAATCTACAAGCTAAATCGGTCCATTTCTCTTCAGCATAACAGGAGCACTTGTCATGTCCTTTTGGAAGACATTTTTATCCACAAACCACATAGATTGCACCTAGAGAAGTATTTTAGAACATTAATGGTGTTTTAACGTAACCGTTTGTACTTTGTACCAAATTGTACCAATTTTTTTTATTTGTTTCTTTATTTTTAGTATGAAAAGAAAGATATAAATTTGGTGATATTATACATCGTTAAATAGGCAATTTATCGATTTGCCCATCTATTTATCTCATTATTTTAATAAACAGCTCGACAAAGCTTTAGTATTTTTGCTCGAGCTATAAAGAAATAATTTGATTCAAATTACATTACAGATGTTGGTCCTGTAACTGTCACTAGCGATCCAGACAAAGCCCTGAAAGCGGTCAGTAAGTTGAAAGCAAATGGCGGTGGAGATTGCCCGGAGAAAGGCATGACGGGATTATATGAAGCACTTCTCCGAAGTACTAAAGGATCCAATGTCTATTATTTTTCTGACGCAGATGCCAAAGACGTACATCGTGAAAAGGAAGTCTTATCTCTTACTAAAGAAAAAAAAATCTCAATTACCTTTTTTATTACAGGAAAATGTCCATCACGGAAAAGACGCGCTTATCAGGTTTGTTTTCATAGTACTTTTTTTTTATGATTGTGACTGTGATTGCAGTTGCTTTAATAGGTTGACGAAAGACTTTATAGTTGTACCTCCGTTACTCTTTGATTTTGGTTGTTGTCAAATGCTTATAGAGGTTATAGCTTTAACCTGTTCTTTTAAAACTATAAGCAATATTATCGATTCAAATCATTCTAACAAGCGTATAGGCGAATCTTTGCTGACGTCATTGTTTACATTCTACCTCATTAGCATACAACTCTTGATAGCTAAAAAATAAAGATAAATAAGATTTGAATCTAAAACTTGAGAATGCTTGTTGAACTAACAAAGAAATGAAAATTTTGACGCTGTTCAAGCAATTTCTAAAAAATTATGGCGGTTCCAAAATACTCAAAACAGCTTGGTGGCAAAACTGTTAATGAGCCATACATTCTCTGTAAAATTTCCATTAGATCACAGGAACACTGTTTAGCATATCACTCTCATATTTTCAGAGAAATTTGTTTTACAAAACACTCTCAATAGACAGTGCTTCAGTTTTTGTTACCTTATTAGAAACTGGTGCACATATGCTAATGAAGGGGAAAATGTAAACAAAGATCCGCCTATCAAAGATCGAGATATCAATTCGACGAGGAACAACGAATTATTCATTATAATTCGATCTCCGTTCACCAGGAACAGCCGTAAAAATACCGTCGAGCCAGTTTAACAAGCAAAAACCCGTTTTACTGTCATTGCAAAAGAAAACCCTTGACCAACTTTTTAGGAGAAAAAATGGTTCATCATAGGTCAGCAATTATCACACACTGTCAGATAACCCTTCCTTGTCAACTTGACCATAATTATTATTCCTTTCAATCACTTATTTGGCACCTTTTTTTAATCCAATTTTTTTAAACAAACGAACAAACTGTTCAATACCTTCCTCTGAACACACTTTACACTTCTGCCTGGGGATTTGTTGTTCCTCATCTTTCCTACTGCTTACTTTACTTCATTCCAATTGAACTCTGAGACACCAAAATCTAAAGGATGGCCTGCGCTGGACTCCGATTAAATGTCTGTCATCTGACCACCGAAACGTTTTCTTCTTACCCAACTTATTTGCAATCTGGAATAGCTTTCTGTTGTTTTCTTTCTTTGCTGCTTCCTCGATTTTACAGCTAGACCATTTACAATTTTCTTTTATCCCTCCTTACACTAACGCTTCCTTCACTCCCAAAAAGCATTTATGTCCTTTACATTACTCTCCACCGGGGCTTCGAAACAGTTGTTAGTTAACAAATTGAATTTTTGACTTACGTGCACGCTCTTTAACTTCCCCACATAATACTTTGTAGTCTCAATCGCCTTTGCTGGTCATCGGCAAACCTATAACTAAGTTTAGCTACCACTATGAGATAGTCACCGCACACATCAGCCCCTCTATTGTTTCGGATACCCCTATAGCTATGTGGTAAATTTAGTTACGAACTCAACCACGCTATGTGTTCCTATGCCCTGGCTTGTGCTGAAACAAAGTGCTTCCAATGACTAAACCATTTTCTTTGCAAAAATCTGAAAATAGCGAGTCATTTTCATTCGTGACTTCTAAACCATACATCTTTCCCTTCTGATATTATTACAACCAACCTTAGCATTCAAATCGCCACCAACTATCAAAAAAAAATTAAGACATTTTGTCCATTCACACTTTTAATAGTTTCATCTAGCTCCTCATAAAAGCGAACCCTGTCATCATCGCCTGCACTGTTCGTTGCTGCATAACACACCACAACTGCCATCATAACAAACTTGGTGTTAAATTTTTCTGTAGAGATTCTGTCACAGAGTGTTCGCCATTGCATAAGGAAACTCTCTGCTAACCTGCCAATCAGTATTGCTATCATCCACTTGCATGCTAAGTCTCTCTCCCTGACCATAATACTCACTAACAGCATCACGCTGTCACGTTAATGCATATCTCAGATGCGGCCACCAACCTCCTACGTGAGTATATTAAACATGAAACAATATTAATATCGTGAAATAAAGACTTTGTGGTGGCCGCTTCTGAGATATGCATTAATGTGGCAGCGTGATGCTGTTAGTGTTTTCATGTGCGTTACTCGTTGCTTGACTGTATAACCGCGCCATGCAGTTTCCGTTGAGAGCCAAAAGTCGACCCTTGCTCATCATAGAGTCTCCAGTAGCTCAGTGGTTAGAGCATCCGACTAGATCACGGAGGGTCGTGGGCTCAAATCCCATCTGGGGCTCGGATTTTTTCCGAGTTCTCCTTGTCTTTATTTCATGATATTAATATTGTTTTATGTTTAATTTACCGGTTAGTTCCTAAAATATCTATTTTATAATTCTTATAAATTCTATCGCACCCTGCGCTGCTTTTTACGATTAGAACATAATTATTACATTCCTGAATGCAATGTTTACCACTCTACTAGGGATAGCTAACGATGATGAGTTAATCAACAGGCTAGTGGCGTCCTGATGGCTTTCATCCATACAAGTCATACTTAAAACTGTGTTTAACTAGTTTCCATTGGAACTTAGACCTTGTGGAACATCAGTTAACCTACTCAACGTTTCTGTATTTAGGTTTATTTCCCGAGCTGTAGCCATTACAGCTACAATCACAGTTTCAGAAAGTTGGGTGCCAGCCCACCTCCCAACCAGGATACTTTTTAAACTCCCTACTCTGGAAAGGAACTACCCCTGTTAACCCCGTACAAGGGTTGAAAGCATGCTACCCTTTGACTCACTAGGATCTCATCTGCCCTTTTATAGATTTTGTTCTTCGTCCTGCTTGGTGACATGCCACCCACCTCACAAGCACGGGGCTGGTAGGGAAGCCGGTTTAGACGCTGACCACCCGTTCATGAAGCGGGCTCTGGGTTACAGTGTTATCCTTAGCAAGGAAGTAAACGCTGACCTAAACTTCTATAACAAATTTAACGGAGACAATGTTAACGAGCATTAAATGTTAGCGATATTGTACAACTTAATATGTACTAAAAACATTAGTCGTAAGATATTCAGTAAACCGCTACAAATCTGGCTTTTACTTCTGCTACTACAATGTAAAATTTGTAATGAAGATTTTAAATGTCGTTAATTTTAACTTAATAATAATTGTTGTTGAAGGGCGTTTTCTTGAGAACAAAGAGAAAGACAACAGCAACAATCAAAGGTTTATATGAAAGGCTTGCGTCGGCAACCGGTGGGCAGGTTTTCACTATTAGCAAAAAAGAAGTTAGAACTGCAATAGAGACGATCGGGGCTTTGCAAACTACCAGGTAAATTATGGAAACTTTTTGTCTGTCAGCTATGTGAGATGCGTAATTTAAACATTTTCTAAACTCACTTTAAGATTTTGT
Source organism: Zoanthus sociatus (assembly GCA_025331085.2). NCBI lineage: Eukaryota > Metazoa > Cnidaria > Anthozoa > Zoantharia > Zoanthidae > Zoanthus > Zoanthus sociatus. The sequence continues at coordinate 6,089 of JAOBAY020065080.1, forward strand.
TAAAGGCCTCCGAAAAGCACAAGTGTTTATCAAACGTTTTATACATTCATTTATTGGTACTCAAATTTTACCCGTGACCTATAATTGGTTATTTCTGTGCAATTAGATACTTTTGATGGGTACTTTTCTCCTCACACTTAATTCTTTTTTGAAAAAGCTACTTTAAGTTGCTTCAGGGTTAGCGACATTGTACAGCACAAAAATTAGACTAACTTTTTTTTTACTTTTCTCTATTTCATAGTGTATACAAAGGTATATATTATATCACATCACAATGCATTACATTACACTACACTACACAAACACACACAACACATTACATAATATTATAGTATTGTGTTGTATTATATTGTATTGTATTGTGTTGTATTCTATTAGGTTGTGTTGTATTGTATTTGCTACGAGTAACCTTTTATCTAACTTGGCTGTAAAAAGATAAAGCTCGGGAGTAATAAATCGATGTTCACTGTAATGTACATGATTCTATTACTCAAATGATAATATATGGAAGTATGTAACTCGGTTATAAAGTTAGAAAGAAAGTGTCTCACTTTTGAGTAATAGAATCATATAGTAAATATGACTATCGGACATATCGAGTGAGCAGATGCGAGACGTATATCCAGCGGGAATGTACAAGAACTCAACCAGTGACTCAGCTCCTCTTGTGAGTCTGTGTAGCTCAGTGGGTAGAGCATCTGACCGGTAATCAGAAGGTTGCGGGTTCGATTCCCGTTAGTGACTCAGCATCCCAATCGTGAGAAACTTTCTTTCTAACTGTAATGTACATTTAAAGCAGTTATTTCTTTTTTGAGGAAACATGTCGAAGCCCCAACTTTTTTAAAAAAAATTAAGATAAGGTCTCTTTCCTGTCTAAATTGTTAACAGGATGTAACATAACCTTATACTGCTACTTCATTTCCTGGGTTTTAGCTGTGTGTAGGTTTTACATTCTGGAGGAATCCCGTGAAGCACTGCGGCAAGCTGTCGATAAAGCAAGCCTTGAAATTATTTATATAGTCGCCATTGTATAGTCTTCGTAAGGAATCTTTTTCTTTGTTTCTCAGTTACACTTGATTTTTTAAAGTAGGAACACGTTGTTTAGTTTAAATTACTCATTTTTAGGTGATTTAATCCATTCAAACATTAACTTTATTTTAGTTCTTCAACCGCACATAAGAGGAAGGTGCTGCTCCTCTCTGTGGAAGAAAATTCTGCTCTACAAGTGGAGCGTGTTTACCATGTTTCCATTGATAGCACTGTGAAGAACATCTTGATCACACTCACAGCTTCAAATATTAAACAGCTACTCCTAACAAACGTGTCAGGTAAGCTTTCACCTGTGGGTCTTTTTTTTATGTATTTCCTGTTTGCTGTAATTTAGCTAGATCCTTTACAAGTCTAGTGGCTCATGGAGCCAGCACTTATCTCCGGTTTCTTTAGTGTTAAGTGGATGAGGGTCTTTGACTCTCCCTCGACGGGACACTAATCCATTGCAGGTTAGCTCCTAGCTAACGCTGGTACTCATTTTCTTATTCAAGAAGGATGAAAAACTGAGTTGCTTCGGGAGAAAAGAAGGTCACACAAATATTCGAATCTCGGCAAAGCCGGGATCGAACTGGGGACCTTCTGGTTGGAAAGCAGAGATCTTACCAATTGCTCAAACGATGTCCAAAGTCTTTTTCAGTTTTATATATTTACATAGATGTAAAGTTGGATTGGTAGGATCTCTGCCGTCCTGCCACAAGGTTTGATCCCGGCTTTTAAGAGATTGAATCTTTGTGCTTTGTGCCTCATTTCCGCCTAACGTATTTCATCTTTCAGATAAATATAGTGTGATTAACTAATTGCAGAAATTATAATCTTATATAAAAAAAACTATAAAAAATATACATTTAAAACTCTAAGGAGGAAAAGAAAACAAAATATTCGCTCGCTGTTTTTATAGGCAGGATTACAAATGAGTCACTGGGCTCAGAAAAAGAATTTAGGTTTTTTAATAAAGCTATCTGCTTTCTATTTTAACCTCAGCAGAATGAATCAAGTTAGAGTAAGATTATATTGCAAGCTAAAACCCAAAGTAACGTATTTTAAAATGAAAATGAATTTTGTTCATTTTTTTCCGAAAAGGTGTCTCCAGCAAGAATATATCCACACATGTGGTTTCACAGTCTAACAGTCTTCTGGCTTTGGTAGCAAGAAATATTTCAAGTGGCAAAGTTGACTTAAATATATCCTGCTTTGGCCCTTACAATTTGCAAGTTACAAGCCAGAGTCAAATAGACTTTTCATACCAATTGAGGAGAGTGACCAAGTTCGGAGATATTGTACCAGTAGTATCGGGAAATATCATACAAGGTACAGAAAACTTTTTTTGGAACAAACCAAAACCTGCGATAGCTTAAAACATGGATGGCTTAAACTTTATCTTAATCTTTCTTTTAATCGATTCAAAATTTTGTGTGCGCTAAATTAAGATTATGAGGATGATAATGATGGTTTTGATGATGGTGCTGGTGATGGTGGTGGTTGTGATGATAGTGTTTATGGTGTACGTTGATAATGATGATTATGGTGATGATGATGATGATGATGATAGCGGTGATGATGATGATGATGATTATGGTGGTGATGATGGTGATAATAGTGGTGATGATGGTGATAATAGTGGTGATGATGATGGTGATGATGATGATGATGATGGTGATGATGATGATGGTGATGATGATGATGGTGATGATGATGATGGTGATGGTGATGGTGATGATGGTGATGATAGTAGTGGTGATGATGATGATGATGATGATGATGGAGATGATAGTGATGATAATAGTGGTGATGATGATGATGATGGTGATTATGGTGATCATAGTGATGATTATAGTGATAGCCTCAGTGTTTGTAATATTGTTACCAAAGGTAACAAGGATTGTTACAATAAAATTGGTTCACCAATGGGGAATTAGTTTCATTTGTCTTTCATTTTCATCTGTATCCTTAGGTCAAAACCTGCTGTTGTCGTTTGATCTAAGTGGACGTGATTACATAGGAAATATTTCAAGTTTGTCTGTAATAGATAAACAAGCAAACGAAGTCAACACCCTTTCCATAAAGGAAGGTAAAGGATTTCACAAAAGGAAGTACTATGCATTGTTTATAGCAACAGTTCAAACTTTTAGGATAAAAATCACTGGTCTTGACTCTAATGGTGCCGAATTTCAACGACTTAAAACTTCCTTAATTAACGTTGGGACTACAGAATTGAAACAGGTGCTCGATGGCTACGAAAGTATAGCGGTTAGTCCCGGTGATTCCACTACGTTAAAATTTATTCTCAGAAACAAAGGGAAATCAGATGAATTTCGTATAAAGGCTAGTGACGATATGTCATACACACAAGATGTTAGTCCACATTCAGTTTGGCTTGAGCAAAACGCGTCAGTTGATATCAATGTCACACTTCAAGTTAACCAAGGTGCTTTGCATGGTACTACTGCGACAGTTACAGTTTCTGTGGAAGCAAATTCTTTAGAAGAATCAGCGTCTAGCTTTATAATATCCTATGTATCTGTAGCTGCTAAGGTTAGTGGATGAGTTTTTTTGTTAATCAAATAATCCAGAATCTTGAAATCATAATAAAAAGGCAGACAGATTGTTTTCAGTTTGAGTATAAGCTTTATCTTTGTTTTTTTGCCAAAACTTATAAAGAGTTACAAGACCATTATCTTGGAGCAGGATGTTGTTTAGATCTCCGCTTTTAAGCATAAAGCTTTTTGACTAAATTTTGGTTTTAAAGCAATTTGGACATTTGCAGAGAATTCTTTTATCTCCCAATATTAACTGCAACTTTTCATTGCTATGCAGTCGGTTTAGTCAGTTCCAGTGTCTACTGAAAGCTATATTAGTATAGATTGGCGTTGTAACCAGGGAGTGTCAAAGGCTGCCATCTACTTGAAATTGCGGAAATTGGAGGTAATGGTCTTCTCCACGGGCTACTAGGTTTGAAAAGAATTTGGCGTTCCTTTTGAAATAGTAAATCAGCGTCTCTTTATCATGTCCTGCTCCGCATGTACATACACTGAAGAGTGATATCTTTATATAAGGTCTACTGATAAAGTCATCTAATAAATGTTTTCCAATTAAAGTGTATGGTTTCACTTAAGAATTTAATGAATAAAAGGTATATCAATAACAAATCAGGCTCGTAACGAGGTATATTTTTTCCCGCAGATCCCTAAATGATTTGCAAAATTTTGATCCCTGATTCCTGGGACAACATTTTGATCCTGGTCCCAAATGCCCCTGATCCCTGATCTAGCCCCATTTATTACTGATCCAACCCTTTTGATCCCTGATCACAGCCACATTTTAACGCCTAATCCCATATATCATGTTATGAGCTTGACAAATACTAAATCATAAAAAAAAATGTCCTCTGAAAAATATTTTTACTCTAAAGTTTATTTTTTGCAGAATCCAGATCTCTCGCCACCAAAGTGTGTTGTGCTTAGCCAAAACTCAACATGCAGTACGCTGGAGGGATTGAATTGTATGAGCAATACCTGGGCAGCTCATATACAGTTCAAAGACTCGGGAAAAGGATTGGAGAGCATAGGGTTAACAGGAAACAGCAAAGGAAATCTTTCTGGTAAATTATTGAATGAAATAAACCACTTATTTGAACGTATATTCTATAAAATACGAAGAATAAGAAATTATAATAATGCACCAGGCGAAAACCAAATTCTTTATGAACAGTTTAGAGTTTATTGTGCCGCCAGCAAGTTCGTGTACCACTAATCCTTTTAATATGCAGCCTGCGGTCACTGCATTGCATTACAAGGCGCGGTACAGTTACATGACTTAACTACGGTGGTCCATAAGTGCAAAACACAAACACCAATTCAAAAACACAAACGCAGAAGCCACAACATAAACGCCAACTCAAAAACACGCACACACACACCAATTCAAAAACACAAACACCAATTCCAAAACACAAACGTAAAAGCCACAACATTAACACCAGTTCAAAAACACAAGCACCAATTCAAAAACACAAACTCACATTACAAAACAAAAGAAAATTTAGGATTCCTGTGTAATTCTAGTGTTTTTGAATCGGTGTGTTTGTTGTTGAATTGACGTTTGTGTTTTTGAATTGGCGTTTGTGTTTTGGAATTGGTGTGTTGAGTGTTTGAATTGGTGTTTATGTTTTTGCCCTAAGTTTGTGTTTTTGAATTTGTGTGTTTGTGTTTAATTGGAGTTTATGCTGTAACCTTTGCGTTTGTGTTTTTGAATTGGTGTGCAGTGTGTTTTGCAGTTATGGGCCACCGTATTTAATAAAAATCAAGCAACAATTTGAACAAATAAGCATTAAATAGGTACACAATTAAAATGGCTTAAGTTCTGTTAGAATAAAATAGAAGTCACAAAAATATTATTTTGTTTTCTTTATAGTTGACGCGTTTTCTAGAGGTGTTTCAAACAGTCCAGTTGGTGCTGTCTACGAATCCGACTGCTGCCACACTGAAGCTCTAGTTGTAGGTCTCGACGTGTCGGGAAATGCAGGGCGCTGTTTCATTAGTGTAGCTACTGCTGGTGATGCCCTGGTAACGAACATAAGCAATATAAAGAGAACACTTTACAAAGACGAAATCATCAAAATACCTTTTACTGTCACAAACTATGGCTCTCCGGGACTTTACACATTTGAAGTCTCTAAGGCAAATCACATTATTGGTCTTATATCGCCATTTAGTGTCTTTTTAGACCGTAACGAAACAACCGAGTTTCAACTATCTTTGACGGCCTTAGAAGAAGCAGTGTACAGGAGGACAGTGGTTGCGGTCAAAGCGTTAAAGCGCAGAAGTACGTCAAATGCTCGTCAAAGAGATGTTCAACTTTTTGATGCTAGTTTATTGTTGCTTAGCCGGTTAAAAATTGTCATGAGCACGAGTTCAGACCAGGTTGTTGTGAACGGAGGGAAATCAGTGACGTTAGCTTTCCGGATCAAAAATTTAATGGACAAAGTCACATTTGTGCTAAAAGTGAGTAGGAAAATCATGTTATATCAAAAACTTCATTTCTTAAGTCATATCTTTTTGTTGTTTTTCGGCCTTATTAAAATTGTTATAAACCTGAACGCAGACCAAGATGTGAACGGGGGGGAAACTATGACATAAACCTTTTAGATTTGAACTATGGTGTATGCAGTCTTAATTGCGCTAGAAGTAATAGTCTGGCAGCAAATGTAACAAATAAATGTCCCGTGGGCTTTTCGTGAAGAAAACAAGCCACCTATCTGGATGTG
>JAOBAY020065091.1:0-12398 GCA_025331085.2 Zoanthus sociatus
GTATACGGCCCCTTGTTAATACCGTCGCCTACTCTACTCAAACTGGCTGCCTACTTCAAACTTTATTGAAACCCCTGTGAAAGAAAGGACCTCTTATTCTTTCTGCGGCAAACCAAACAGTGATGGTATGGACACTTGCTACCAATGCATGGGCGACAGAAATGCACTCAAGAAGGCCTGGCAAATGGAGATCAAATGGAGGAGACCAGCACTTGGTAAGACCACAGAAGAGGTGGATGGAAAATGGAAGAGAAGATATGAGACTGGCAAGACTGAAAAAAAGATAACGCAAAGAATCAGGCACTCAGGCAGCTCCTACTTGTTCGTCGGCAGTCAATCTTGAAATGGAGGAAGAAGATGATGATAATTTTAATACAGATTAAATAAATAAATATTAATAAAATTATTACTGAATCTGCTGACAGTACTGTTTTATCCGTTGAAGACTTGTCAGAGCAGCTCAGAGGTTGTTTGAAAACTTTACCAGCCAAAGGATAATAAATAATTATAAATTATTATCTTGAAAAGCAGTTAAATCAACTATTTCACTGACAATCAATTAATGCTGCGAGTGAAGAGTAATCTTTGAATGTCATTAGCAACGAGCATGCAATACATATGATCAATGGCTCAAGTCCATACTGTATCAGTGCTTGTCGTTTGAAAATCGTAGGTGAGTGGAAAATAGCTCACCTAAAATTTTCTAAATGAGTGATTCCCTCGCCCCTTTTTAATAATTTGTTTTTATTTTGGAAAATCTTTTTCTATAGCATAACTATCCCAAAACTGAACGTTTACTTAAAAACTTTCTTTCTGTTTTGAGTTTATTTGCAGTTTATTACGGAAATGTATAGATCAAAAATAATTTCGAACTTTGAGCAGAAAATCACGGAGGATTCAAATGTACCGTCTTTAACTCTAAGGCAAGTAATTATTTGGGAGTAGATGCCCTGTTTTTCGCTCTTCTGGAATCAATTTTAGAAGTGCGATGGTGCACGAGTGCAATTGCGTGCCTCAAATGGCAAGCATTGGTATCAAGAGTCAATTTAAGGATGTCACTAGCATTTTGGTGTACACCATACATGCAATTAGTAATTCAAATCCAAATACATTTCACACAGTAAATGCAGAAAAAAAGAAGAGTATTGTCACTAATAACAAAATATTGTACTCAAAACACTCATTTTCTATTAGAAATACTGTATCTAGAATCAGAATATTTTTTATGCTCAGTAATGGTAATCAAATAAACATTTGAAGCTGACAGGTTTTGTTTTGTGAACCATTAGGAACTCCATTTATGGTTCGTCTTCATGAACAGCTCAAGTACTTTGTTAACTTAAAGATAACAACTGACCCAGCATGGCAGGGAATCCGAGTATATTTGTCTGGACATGAGGTATAAATTATATACAATTATAACCAATACATGACTGTATTCTTAAAATAGAATGTAGAATCTCATCCACTGCAGCTTGTTAGGACCTGTCCACATTTTAAATTTTAGGCTTCACTCAAATTACTTTTAGTTGATTGCTTATCTACAGAATTTTTTTATTACGTTTTTTAAAAAAACTTTTTATTTAAATGTTGGTGCTGTCTTTTTAGAACAATTCTAAGTTTCATTTGAATATTAATTTATGCATGATAAATTGTTGGTATTAACTGTAATCATTGATTTAGTTATTTTCAGAAAGTAGTTAAAATATTTGCTGTTGTACTAATACAGTAGTTGTGTTGATAATACAGTAGTAGTTGTGTTGATTATACAGTAGTAGTTGTGTTGATAATACAGTAGTAGTTGTGTTGATTATACAGTAGCTGTTGTGTTGATACAGTAACTGATTAATAATTTTGGTCATTGCTGTAGTTGCTTTGTCTTTCAGATGGATTTCGGTTGTTTTATGGTACATACAATGAGAATGATTTACTGTAAATCTCAATCATATGTAATTATAATATATACAAGTTCTCCCCTCAGGGGCTTTTTAGAACCTCTTTACAGTATATACAGTGAGGGTCAGACAGTAGAGGGTCTTAGAAAGTTCGCTAGAGCAGCTCACATATTAACGTGCAACTGGCATCTGGTAAGAAGTGCCCTCCGTGGAAGGAACAGAAACAGACCACAACACCAGGATCCCTACCCTACTCTTTGCTAGAAGTGTGTGGGTTATTTTAAGTCCCTCGATTGAAGGATTGAGAGACTGGACCTACGGTTTAACATCCTTATTTGAGAAGGCCTGAAAGTCTAACTATTTGCAGATGGTAGAGCAAAGGCAGCACCTTCTCCTCAATTATTGTAAGACCCTGAGTGAAGGTCCAGCTGGGAATCAAACCCGAGCATCCCGCACTGCAGACTGGCACTTTACTAACTAACATTTATGACTTGTATGCCTGCAAAGATAGAAGAGAAGATATACAGTAAATATTCCAAGTTTAAGTATTTCATTGATAACCATTGATTGTCAATATACTATTGTATCATTGTAATTTTGTAGACCCCTGGTGAAGGAGAACATAAAATAATGGAGTTCATCAGATCAGAGAAGTCCAAGACTTTGTACGATTCAAATACAAGGCACTGTCTATATGGGTTAGATGCCGACCTTGTGAGTAACGAACTGCTTTTACTGACACTAAAATTAATGATAATCATCATTTTTCACCGTTTTTATTATATTCATAATCATCACTACCGTATGTTATAATTGTTGCTGCGAGCAGAGCTATAGTAGCCTCCTATTCGGAGCACAGTGCAATCTTCGGTTGTCACCAGTTGCAATGAACATGAGATACATACTACCAGCAGGTCAAGTCCATACTCTATCGAGAGTCGACTCAAGGATGTCACTAGCATTTTGGTACACATGATACAAAAACGTCATGCGATTATTGATTCTAAGTAAGTTTGATAAAGTGTAATACGCTAAAGTGTATTTCACGGGTTAATGACTGAAACCACTCATTAAGTTTGTTAACTTCAACACTAATTTAGTTCATCTTCAGAGAGAGAAACTCTGATGTGTCTTAAGAGGAAATAATATCAGAACAAATACTGGAAAAATCAGACGCCCTGAGCGGGAATTGAACCCACGAATCGTGGGTTCGAAATGTGTCGTATCTATATTAACTCTAATTTACTTTTCTCCCTTTACAGTAAGAGTGCAAATACATTAAATGCCAAACATAGAACAATATTCTATAACAAAGTAGTGTACTTGCAGCACTCACTACCTAATAGAAATAACTAGTACTTAAATAGTATTGCACTGTCGATATTTTTATCAGCATCATCACCTTAATTGTCATTATATCACTACATATAGAGTATTGTCATCACCATAATCATCAACATCATGTATCAATTACAAATAATGATTTGGATCCAGTGTAAACAAGGTGGTGTTACACCAGACAACTTGCAGCACGGATTTCTCGTGCAACACTATTGCACCATTTGTGTGTCATCTTTTGGCAACATGTTACATGGGAACAACTTCTCGCATCACATTCATTTTAGTACTCAGTCTACACTCTGTCAACATGTAACCAAACAAAATGGCGTTTGACTTGACTTGGGAAAATTTGATTTCGACGAAGATAAACAAGTAAAAGAGAAAGAAATTTGACGAGGAATTGATTGGAAAGGAGACAGGAGAGAAGAGAAATTTGTCTTAAACAGCAACTGTCATTTTGGTTCTTTACTAAGTAGTCTTACTTTCATGAGCAACGTTGCGTGTCAAATCGGCGAAAAACGTGTTCCACGTATTGATTTGCTGAAAATTCGTCATCTTGCGTTGCACGTTTTTGAAGCCAGATCAAAAACTTGCAACGTGTTGGAGAGTGGAATGTTGCGTGAAAAATTGTCATCAGTGCCATGTTACACGGCAACGATTTTTCATACAACAACGTTGCACTAAAAATCGGCGTTGTAAGTTCTCTCGTGTAACACCATCTTAAGATAAAAATAATAATTTAGGTTAATCCCTTTAACTGATATTGATATATTATTTATTTTTGATTCAAATATCAGATTATGTTAGGCCTTACATCACATGAACCACATTTCGCATTACTTAGAGAAGAGGTGAAGTTTGGGAAAGCAGCTAAGAGGTATTGCTGATAGTTATTGTTTTAATGAACAACTAGTAAGGAAAACTAAATTTTAGTTTTGTATTTTATTGAAAAATATACATTATACCACAAAAGTTGATTATATCGTCGTATGTGCAGAGAACATGTACTGAACAGAAAAGTTATGCTAACATGGTTATGTTCAAACTTTTGTTGAGTGATTTCGAAAAAGAGGCATATACTGCCTTAGAAATTATATCTAAATTATCAATAGTCTATGTATTTTTTTTATTAAAAAAATGCTAACTGGTACTTCATTTTCAAAAAAACAAGTTGTATAATTTATTGCTGCAAAGCAGCTCACTATTCGGTACATGGTTCAATTTTTGGATGTCACTGGTGACGAATTTCAGCACATGCAATACCTAAGTTCTGAGGTTTGGAACGCCATGTGGCATCGAGAGTCGATTTGAGGGTGTCACTGGCGATGATTTTGCACTCAAGGTGCACAGTGGTACGGAAGCGCAGGAGGATCACTTACGGATTTGATTTTAATTTTTTTGGATATTGCTTTTTAATTTAATATTTGAAAATTCGATTTTGGTTTTGAAGATTTTTGATTTTAAAATCAGTCTTTGCGATTTTAGGATTCGATTTTTGAATTTATGATCAAGAGTTTTGATTTCGGCTTTAAAGTTTTTCGTTTTGTTTTTGTTGCTTTGTGAATTCATCTGATGTCTATTTTACGCGTTTAAGTAAACCACCCTATTGATAAAATAACATAATACCAGTTAAAATTTTGACATCCCAGATGTTTCCAACTGTGTTTGTGGTCCAGCTGTCACCATCTTCACATCAGTCCATCCCCGTAAAAACCATACTGCTTTTTAAAATTGTTTATCTTTCTAATGCATTCTCCCAGCACTCACCTTTCTCATAGAAATTACTCGTTTAATATAATTTTTTTTTTTATTGCAATCTGATGTGTTTTAATTTCAGAATCAGTAAACCAGAAGAAATCACATTTCATCTTCTTCATTTGACCCTTCTCCGGGAGTATTTAGACTGGGAGTTTAGTTCATTAAAGGTAACATTTGCAGCATTGTTATTCAACACGTGTGTCAGTTAACTATTGGTTGAATTCTCTTATTTTGTACCATACTGTACATAGATAGTTTAGAAAAGTGAACTTTTAGTTGTTTGGCTTTGAACACATAATATGTACTTCAATATTTGTTTGAAGAAAGTAACTTTTCTTAGGGTAATTTCACTAAGTCGTTTTATTTCTTTCTTTGCAGGAACAGCTTTCTTTTCCTTATGATCTGGAAAAAGTTATAGATGACTGGATTTTGATGGGATTTTTAGTTGGTAACGATTTCATTCCTCACCTACCACATCTTCATATCAATCATGTAAGCACAAGTTTTTATCTTTATAATTATTATTAAATGAAAAAAGAAAATAAAATGACAGAATTATCTAGACTTTTTATTTAACTCTTCTCGAAAAGAATGTAAAGACACAAACAAAAACGTTTTCAACCTGCTGCGTGCGGTCAAGTTAAGTTTTTCATCTGAAAATAGTTAAGTTGAAAACGTTTGAGTTGTTTTGACTCAAAGCATTTAATAAAGTTGTAATAGAAAAATTTTATAATATGAGAATAAAAGAGCATCGTACGTGTTTCTAATTAACACTATGATGTAGGAGAACACTGGAAAAGTGTGTGGGGAAAACAAGACAAAGCCGAGTTTTCTCTGCTCTTGGAGTGTTCTACACGTCGTAGCGTTTCCTGTTATTGTCTAGAAACACAAGCCATTAAGTTTTATTCTTCTTAGAAAATAACTTTGCATCTTTCCTTATCAAGAACCTTTGGGTGACTTCATCCGTGAGTTTTATTCAGTTTTATGAAACTGAACTAAATCATTTAGAACTGGTGTTATTTTGGGCTTATTTTCTATTAACGAATAAGGATTGCATAATACAGTATCCGTGCCGAGTTTTGAAAAAGGATGTTCATTGTAAATATTATGCATACTCCTTTATATCCTTTTTAAATTTGTTTGATACCAATAATTGTATGGGACTTTGATATTGCATTGAGCTTTTTCAGTGAAGCGACAGTAACTTTACTTCTTCTTGCACAACAAAAGTAATTCTTAGTTAGCTGAAGGACTGAATTGTTAACCTTTTCCGATATTCATTATAATTGCATTTATTTGCCTTAAACATAATTTAAAATTATATTAATTTTTCATCATATGTTTTCATCACTTACTACTGTACTTCGAACATAGCACATGGTCCCATTGCCGGGTAACACGACGATTCTTAGACAGAACCTTTCTTTTCAAGACATTTCAGACCAATGAGTGTTCGTTTCGAACCCAATTGAAACGTACCATACCAACTTTAAACTCAAAACTTTGCAGTTGTCAGTCAACCTCCGAACACCACATTCATCTCACCTCTCTCTTTTATTCAAATTCGTTTCTTAGCATATTACAACTCATTTTTTCCGAATCTGCTCGAAATCTCGAACATTCAAACGCAAATAGTGCCTACGTCGTGCGAAGTAAAAACCATTGCAGATAGGAAAACCGAAAACGATATCAGTGAATTGTAACATAACGGTGCAAAAATTCAAAATCAAAACTTTAGAATTAAAAAAAACTTTGCTAATTTCAGCATGTTTCAAATTGAAGTAAATATTATTAAACATAGTATATATAATACATTATTGAGAATATTTAGTTTTTAGCAGTTACTGAAGAACTTATAGTAAAATATTTTAGAAGTCCAACAGATTTCTTTATTGTTATCGTTCTGAGAGAAGTTTAACGACGATATTGGATGAATCTTGAAAGGTGTCATATGTGGGCGGACCTAACGCTTTTATAGTGCGGTTTCTTCTTTAAAATCACCAAAACTAAAATTACAAAGTACCGAAATTAAAATTACATATACTGTCCAAATGTTGTGGGTACCCATTGTCGGTAACCAGTCCGATTTGATTCAAAAAATTAAAAATCCTTTTAAATGTATTTATAGAAAATATTTCTAAGAATAAAAATTATGTGTGATGTTGAGAAATCATGGTAAGCTTTTTTTCTTTGTTTGAGACCTAAGTGTTTTAAATATTGGAAGTATTACCTTAAAATCCTTTCTGATGATGACAAACTCGTAACTTGAAATCGTTTTTTCAAACTGGCTGCCATTAATCAACGAAAAGAAAAGGAATAAAGAGTTTAGAATAAATTTAGAACTGAAACCAAAGTTTGCTTCAGTTTGATTATAAAGTATATATTCGCTATCGGTTCTTTCAACGTCGAAACAAAGTGGATAAGTTTTATATTTATACTGTATGATACATACACTTTATTATTGCATGCAAGTCTTATTTGCCGAATACAGGTTAAACTATGTACATGAAAGCATTAACTTGTTGTTTTCCATTTTGTAAATAAGTTTGAGTATTATCCTTTTGTTACTTTCTCATGGTTGTTATCTAATTGTGTACTCCAGGACTCGTTACCATATCTGTGGAAGGTTTATAAGGAGCTAATGCCTTCTCTCGATGGTAAGTTTAATTCACATGTTCGTGCATGTATAAAGGGAACAATTATTTTTTGATCTTTCTAATTGGGCAGTTTGTCTTGTTATTATCTAGAATAACAACAGTAGTATATAGTGTGACGAGAATTACCCTTATTTTTAGGTAGCTGGGAGGCTCATGTAATAAGTAACTTAGGATGATGTCATTTGTCATAAACAAAGTAAACATTTTAATTCCAACTTACGAACAAATTGCCGCATAACTGTATAAATTATGTTAGAATTATGTACTGTAGGTAATATCTCAACATACTTGTTTTTATATACGTGACGTTATGATTTTCACCGATCAGCTGTAACAGAACTTCATTCTAGTATTTAACTAGTTTGCATCGATCAATTAATAACTTAGTTACATCTATTGTTTTGACCCCATCAAAATGACAGTTTTCGCTTCAAAGCAAAACTTACTGTGCACATAATTAATGCTTGTATATACACTAAAATTTAACGATGAGAAACTGTTCCTCATAACCACAAGGATAGACAACATTTAACATGAACTTTCTCAACATTTAGAATGCAGTTGCATCAGCAAAAGCAACAATAGGGTTTCATTCTTGGTAGTTATTTTACGTAGTTAACATGCCCGTTGAGACAAACAACATGCAAAACCTTACCTTTGTCTGCCTCTTCGTAATTTGACATCAGCACAGAAACGTCGACAACGGGATACAAGCAAATAATGCATCAAACAGCCTTGGGAAGTGATGAGGAAGTTGTTTGTAGGCACACATGCAATTACCTTATTACATGAAATTATAAAGGGCTATATGTCACGATATTTTAGCATCTTTTCAAAATCCCAAATACTGTATGTCTTGCCCTCAGCTGAATTCCAAAAATGATGGTCTAGGTTTGTTATTTAAGACTATATTATGACGTGTATTCTGTTTCCTTTCATTTGTTGCCTGGGATGGTAAGGATGGAAATGGATTGAAATGTTTCTCTTTAACAGAAATCTTGTTTTATGAAATGTCATTGATGCTGCCTTGACGTCACAAGGTTAACGCACTGTGATTGGTTCATGCAAAGACAAAAGGCGACTTTGGCACTACATCATAAAATCTTACATTACTAACATCTATTTGGATCACTCGAGATTTTTTCCACCTGCAAAGTACTTTTGCTTCGCAAAGTACTTTACCATTCTTAATGGTAAGGCTAAGTGATTCTAAATACACTCCAAAAACCAATAAGTGGGTTTGATGTAGTAAAAACGTTTAAAAAGTCAGTGTTTCGGTATTATGTGACTATTAATATGTTTATAGAGTCAATATTGTCAAGTATTTTTGCATTATTTCTCATGGT
This sequence comes from Zoanthus sociatus, assembly GCA_025331085.2. Lineage (NCBI taxonomy): Eukaryota > Metazoa > Cnidaria > Anthozoa > Zoantharia > Zoanthidae > Zoanthus > Zoanthus sociatus. The sequence goes on from JAOBAY020065091.1 coordinate 8,998, forward strand.
TTAATTTTCAATAGTATACGAGAGCAAAGATACTTAATTAGTCCTCTCAGCATTAACAAACGATTCACAAGTCAATCGTGAAAATCAATACAGTAAAACTAAACTGTTGTTACCGACCCAAATTTTGCATATGACGAAGATTTAGGACTTATTGATGATGTCATCACTGGTAAACACAAAATTATAAATGGTAGATCATTTGTTATGAATTTATGGATGATGATGTTATCACGAGAATTGAATTTAATTTTAGCGTTAAAATTTACTTTGCTTATAATTCTCAGAACGTTGAGATGCTTCCAGTACTGTCTATTGAAAGTGTCAACATCTTTGATGACCATAAAAGCCAAATGATTCAAGAATTCAGTTTAGGAATAATTATTTTTAAAATCAGGGTGTTCGAGTTAGTAATTTAATTACAATATTACCAAAAATGAGAAAAAAACCTCGGTTTTTCAATTGCTAACGAGGCAGCCGAGCGAAGACGCGAGGCTGGCGGGGTGCAGTATTGTAGAGCCGTGCGAAAGTAATATGCAGGCTGAAAAAATCTCAAATGATCCAGGTAGATGTAAGTAATGTAAGATTTTACGATGTAATGCCAAAGAGGCCTTTTGTCTCCGAATAGACCAATCACAGTGCGTTAAACTTGTGACGTCAAGGCAGCATCAATGACATTCTATAAAACAAGATTGCCATTAAAGAGAAACATTTCAACATGTAAAACAAAATGTTTCGATAAAAGTTTGTATGTTCGTACTTCGTATTGTTTTTACACGTAAAGCACACGCTGAGATATTTTAGTTTATATTTTTTTCCAAATAGTAAAATGAGAGCACCAATTCTCATTGCTTACACAGCTCAATTCTGTAGTCCTCATGCTGTTGTCTTGCTCGTTGGCACTTAGCGATAGTTATTACTAGTGGCTAACTAAGCGACTTGTTATTAACCTTAGGTTATTTACATGATGGCGGATATTTAAGTTGTCCAAGATTTGAAAAATATATGGCAGCTTTATCAAAGGTAAATAAAGTTCACGAGCGTATTCTTTTGTCTTCATTCAAATTATCCTCACTAGCCTCGTTTGGGGTAACACAGACCTTATTCATAAATGGTGAGTATTTTAGTATTCTTTTGTTTTCATCCAAATTAGCCTCACTAGAGTTGTATCGGGTAGCACAAACCTTATCCATTAATGGTAACTATTTTAGTATTCTTTTTTACATTTTAAAGTCTAATCCTTGAATTTGTATCGTTATTGAGCTGAGAATGAGTACTTGTACTCATAGAAGATATTACATGGCCGCTCAGAGATACGAATTTTATCTTCGAGTTTTGTAAATATCTCACTTGTATTTACAATACAAGAAGATAAAATTCGTATCTCCAAACGGACATGTAATTTTCTTTTTATCATATACTTAGTGAGATTCTGGTTTTATTCCAAAAGCAATTTTTTTATTGACACAAAACAATTTAATCAAATTGAAAACGGCGGGAAAAGTCCCATATCAATCACACGTGACGATATGAAAATCGTGCGCTGTAATTGGCTGTTTTTGATATCACCACGTGTGAGTGATATGGGTGGCTGATACGTTCTATATTTTACGGATCTACTATGTAAATATCGAAGTAAGTATGTGATAAAAGAGTTTAGGACAACTCGCAATTGCTTTCATTTTTTCCCAAACTATGTGTTTTTTTGAAGTTTTTACTATCTCATAACTTTACTTTTAGCACGGAAACCAGCTGTAGAATTTCACACAGTTTAGATATCCTGCTGATGAACAGTAACTATTTTGTTTTTTTATTTTCAGTAGCATTATTTTACAGTTACATCTGTTTAGATATCTGTTTGTACCATTTTACAGTTTGACCGCGAGAAGTTTGAAGAGGTTTATGTTGACTTAAAATGGCTAGAAAGCAAATCAAGCATGGAAAATGGCATCGACTCTGGAAAAACAAAGCCCCAGGTAACTGTAGACTACGTACAATACAGTATATCTTGTATTTCTGCGCATATTTATTTTGCATTTTATTTTTAAGTTCTGTACTTTGTTTGCAACCTTCTGAATGTCTGTGAAAGATGAAACATATTTTGTGGTAGCTGGGTATTGACTAAGTACGAGATTTTCCTTCAGAAAGAGGCTATTGCAAGTTCATTGCCAGTTTCCTGCAAGATGTAGCTTTTTCAGTCCCCTTAGGGAAGTGATTACTGCAATCCCCTTCAGGATGCGGCTCTTACCAGTTCCCTTCAGGACGCAGCTATTGCCAGCCCCTTGAAAAAGAGGATTTTGCCCACTTCTTCAGGATGTGCTTATTGCCAGGTCCCTTCAGGAAGTGACTATCAGTTCTCTTCAGGAGATAGATATTGTCAGTCCCCTTCAGAATGGATTCAAAGTACTGATCTGTGCGATCAGTATCATTCACAGTTGTCCCAATTGGTCGACGCCCATGCACCCCTCCGGACACGAGTGCTAACGTCACGTCCGTCTACTCCCTGGTACTCGATTGAGATTGCAGCTGAGAAGACCAAGCGACGTAAATTAGAAAGGTGTTGGAGAAAATCGCAGCTTTACATCGATCACCAGCTATTTGAAGATCAATGCGAACTTGTTAGGATGATGGTGAAGCAAGCAAAAATGAGATAGTACTCTTGTATCATTTCAGAGAACGCCTCAGACAAAAAAGCATTATTCACCATCATTGCCAGTCCCCTTCAGAATAGATTCAAAGTAATGCAGAAAAAGAGGTTTTAGCGTAATGCCAAAACTTTTCTTGCAGAAGAGCTTTAAATTGTATGACAAATAGTTTGTTACAAAAAAGGAGTTGTTGCACTTTTAAAAAAACGTCAAGTGTTTTGCCATTTTAACATTAATTTATATTTGTTGTTTATGAGTGTTAGTATTGGTGTTTTTTAGGCAGATAACGAGAATCAAGACTCCTCCATTGCATCAGAAAATAGCTTTTCAGCTTTGGACGCGACAACTAGTCGGCTTAAACATTTGAAGTTGGATAGCAGAGCTAGACGGTTACTCCCCGGCACAAAAGCTGAGAGACGGAAAGAACTGGAGAAATATATAAAGGAAATGGGAATGCACGACGAAGAAGATGGAAATACGTTTGAGATCGAGTTTCACCTAAATAAGAATCATTATTACAAGGAGAAAATGGGCTACGAAGTTGTTGATGGGTTTGTGTCATGTTTATGCCTCAACGTGCATTACTGCTTATACAAGTTATATATGTCTCCTCTTCGATACTCTTAAACTAACTTAAGTTCTTTATGCTGCAGTTATCAATTTTTGGGTGTTCATGTCAGTAGTTACTTTTCAAGTGCACTGATTATTCTGTTTTTCTACTTTGGGGTGTCAGTTTCAAATGCTGGTGTCGGTGGGGAT
>JAOBAY020065101.1:0-12398 GCA_025331085.2 Zoanthus sociatus
CAAAAATTAGAAATACTTTAAAAATCATTTCATGTTTATTACCCTAATCTGTACATTTACGTGGATTGGGTGTACAGTTAATGGAATGATAACATAGAAGACAAATTACACTTTGAATTTGGACCTCAGTTTTATCTGTAATTGCCCTCCGTTATGTAATTTCTACGGCAACACGGTTTCGTGATCGATAGCGAGCACTAAGAATGCCAGTGTGTACAAATGTAAAAAGCCTCTCGTTGGTAAGATGGTCTTGACGCGTACGATTCTGGCGACGACAAAGAACAACGGGAAATTTCACACATTCTCCACGGCCACCACGAACACCTTTCCAGTGGTACATACATCTCAAGCCAAAATGTCCTTCAAAAAGTTCATCCAAGTAAAACAAATTGTGGTTCCGTTGTTGTCGATGGCACAGCTTCCATGCAGCCAAGCACCGCTTTTCAACTTTCACAACTGCCGAGTTGCTTTTATTCAAAGCGGACTTGCTGAACATAATAAGTAAAACCGAGTGTCGTTTGAGGCTAAATTCATGTTTAGGGCAAGAATATTTTGAATTTTCTTAACAGTTTCTTAGTTTCTTGAAATTTGACATTTCCTGGGCCGATCGATCAGGTGACCAACTGTTGCAAATTTCAAACGGTGTCAGTTTCTCTCTCTTGAATTTTATGTAGAAAAGTGCAATAAGACTTGTAACATTAAAAAAGTTGTTTTCTTTTTCCTCTTTGCTGTTTTTAGTTCTGCTTTACCCCGCAATTTCCCTATTTTTTCAAAGCCCACGCCCCTTGACACTCTAAAAATTTTTTGTTTCCAAAACAAAACAAAAAAAATTATTCATTGTTATTAAAAGGTAATCAATCGTATGGGTCCTCCTCCAATTTGGGAAAAAATCACTGCCGTAGGCCACTGGCACGGTCTTAGAATTCAGCGATATCGACCGATGTTACATTTGTGCCTGTGAGCTGCAGCCCGAAAGTAACGTGGGCTCTGTCCATGCCGAGCGGCCAGCGATTACTTTACAGCGATAAGATCCGAGAGCATGGACTAAACAGATGTAGTAAAACTCTAAGCCAGGCACGGCTTTTAGACAATTTTGTAAATACTTCTTAAACTGCATTTATTCTTAATATTTTTATTGATTACAAATTTTAGACAATGTTGTAAATGTTTCTTAACTTAATTAATTTTAATTGTATAGTTATTAGTAACTTTTAATTAGTAATTTAAATAATTGTTCCTGAAAAGCCCCATTGGGGAGGTAACAATAAAGTATGTATGTAGTGTTTACATGAAAAAAATGTTATCCCTGATGGTAATCACCAGTACCTCGGTTTTAATTGGCTCTAAGCCGGGCAAAACTGAAAAGACGCCCATCAGACTTGGTGCGAAGGTAGATGCAAGCTGTTGTAACTAGTAAAGATGACGTAGGCTAGTGGTAAAGCATAAGCTTAAACTGTTAACGTACAAAAAGTTTGATCGGAATTCGAATCTTGGAGTCGGGAGCAAAAATAATTTTCCAGTTTAACATTGAAAAAACAGCAATAAGTAATACGTACTGAATATATTAACTAAAAAAATATAACAAAAGAGATAAATAACACAAATTATTCCTTTATCACCACACAAAGTTAAAATAGACTAGTAGTAGTAGTAGTGGTCAAGGCAATTAGCTGAAAGTTTACAGAAAGTTTGATCGGGAGTTCGAGTCCTGAAGTTGGACGTAAAAACAACAATTTTTTCTTTCAAAAAAAAAAAAAATGGGAAGCAATAAATTTTAACAACAAGGCGAGCCAAAGTGTTTACATGGCAAAAAGCTAGTTGTCCCAGCTAGAAGGGTAAGCCTGTCTTCAAGGCCGAGCCACTCGCGGCTAGACGGTTGACCCTTCTTGCCGAGTCAAGTTAAGAGTGCACGTATCGTGCTACTAATTTGAATATGAACAAAAGTTATAGTCATTATGACTGCAAAACGCCGAATTCATGGCGTTAATCTTCACTTTAAGTACTTTTAAAAAATCGTATTAATACGTAATTAAAACAAAAAAAAATGAGAAACAATCACATTTTAAAATTCAACTTCATTTTTGTTTCTTTAATAAAGTATAATCCACATGTTTTCTGAGCTCCAAAAGTAAAGATTTATAAACATCGATATCGATTTAAAAGAAACACTGCAGCGAGTTTTATTTAAAAACACCATACAACAAATTTAGCTCCGAGATGGCGAGTTTTGAAAAACTGTGGAGACAATCATGGTGCGAGTCCATGTTTCATAAAAGTTAACAACACTTTTTCACTCAATCTTAAAACACTCTTGAAACCCGGTAATAAATATAGCAGACTATCGCCTGCATGGCGACCTGCTGATGGGAGGCAATGATAGCGAATAAAAATGTATATGAAAAGTTAGCTTGTCGAGGGAAATTTGGTTAGATGAGAGGCCGTTCTACCCGAGACAACTCTGCTCTATATTCTTAAAACGAATCCTTAAAGTTTTTCAAAGGAAACGTCTAAGAACAGCTCTTTGTGTGTGTGTGTGTTGTTTTTTATCCAACCCTTTTTTAAAATGCAAATTTATTACAAAGAACAAATCAACCTGACATTGCTGTAAAAATAGTTGAAAGAAAATGGAGACGGATTTGACATACGTGACAAGAAAGACCCTCAATTTCTCATACATAGTTCTTCGGTCGGAGATGGACTCGATCGGGAGATGGAGGGCGGATAAGAGTCGCAAAAGAGAAGTTAATGAAGCAACCAACCAAGTTTGATGATGTGGCGCTGTTCGTTGCGTCCAGTTAAATGCACTCTTTTTTATATAAGAACGTCTTTTTTTTGACCGAGACTGAATGTTCTTAAATATTTTGGAAATTTTAGCATAAAATGTTGTTAAAAATGTTCTTAATAAAATTATACTTAATTGGAGTACACACTGTTTAGGCTCGGAAAAATACTGATTCTTATTTAAAAAAAGCGTACACGTGTACTTATTTTCTTTTTTTTTTCTCAAGCGCAAAGGTAAAAATAGGAAAGCATAACAATATAAAGAAATGTATCCTGCTAATTGTCTAGTAAAATTTTCATGTATTTTGTTCTAGTTGTAAACAATTTTGCAGTGGTCGACTATTTGCAAATTCCAAGATTTTGTGCTGTGATGTAACAAAATATTAGGTTTCGGCCATTCTTCAGCCTTGGGTGCTAGGCTTTGGACGGGAGCCTATAAGTCTGTTGAGAGACTAGAACTAGAGAATAAAAAGCCTGTTGTATGCAAATGTTCCAGATGGTCTGCTGTCAGTATTGATCTGTTTATAGAATTTATGCAGTCGAATATCATTCATTGTTAGGTTTACCAGTCAGCTTTTTCTAACGCTTCTGGCCTAAACGAAGAATTTAGACTATCAGAATATATAATAATGATTTGGTTTCCTAAATTCGGCTTACTTGCTTTGACCGTGGTATTAGGATTAACTACGAACCCCGTCGACAGCAAAGCCTGCTCGAATGTGAGTAATAATCAATTTCTTTCAGTCCAGCTCGACGTTTACTGAGGAATACGTTAATTCTTTTTTGATAAAAACGTAAGGTATACCATCTTCTTTCGTTTTCTTTTTTTTTGTTTTAGAGCGAAATAACCTACGTGTTTACAGAATGTGATTCAGCAGAAGGCCGGTGGCGTGTTGCCGTTCCCAAGAAAGTAGGCTCGTGCGAAGCAAGCTCAACTCCTGTTAGACAAAAAGACTGCAGTAAGTGATGTCTTCAGATAACTCATTGATTATCTTCTCAGAACAAAGAACAAGTAGTTTTGTCATGTTTTTTAACCTAAAGTTGGGCATATATATATATATATAAACTAAGTATATTTTAGAGCCATTGCATGGGCGTCTTTGGTTGAATGACTTTCTTATATTATTTTGTTGGAATTGTCTTTGTTTTTCTTGCCACATTTTCTGTTCGAACAGTTTCATATCTAGTTCAAGGAGCCAACTTTGAATGTAGTCATATATGAAACGAACGATATCACAGCATCACCATCAAAATGGCAAATTAATGGCCGTATTCAAGCATGCGACACGTATTGAATTTTTGTTGTATTCATTTCGGTTTATTTCCACTAAATCACACATAGTTGTCAAAAACTACTTTGGTTTGTATCAGAGGTGGCAATGTTTATTGATACTGTTTTAGTGCAATATTCAAAGTTTAAGGAAGTACTGAGCTGTCTTGCTCGTCTAAAATTATCTTAGTATTGAGAGATATGATATAATTGTTTTAACTGCCGCGCTAAATTAATTTATGCAGGAAACTCGTAGTTTTCCTTGTATAGATGCTTTTGGCGATTGCTGCGTTTTTCATTTGGAATATCAAGTAAATATTTAAGTATTAACCGTCATGATTTGCTGACTATTGCTGAATGCGACAATATTAACTGATCGAGTTGCTATTTTAAAAATTTGTTTTTGTGAAAACACACGTAGAAAATTACATGCTTCGTTTGATTTTCTTCCTGACTCCACTTTATTTAATACCTTGCATAATTAAGATATAACAGCAGCTTTTAACCTTAAATTTGTGAGCAGGTGTTTTTAAAAGAGTTTTCTGGTAAAACTGTTTCTCTCTTTTCTGATATCTCAAACTTTATAAATTTGGTAAAATCCATTGTTATTTGTAGATATTCGGCGCATCATTCTTTTAAAAATAAAAAACAGGCTTTCACTTTTGAGGCAGTCAGAATTAGCTAAATAGCGCCATTTACAATGGACTTTGTTCTCATTGTTCGAATGCACTCACCAAGACAGGCATAAATCGATGTATTTCATAAGATTTTAGGTGATATGTTTTTTAGTACTATTAAATTAAAGTTCCATGACAAATTTATTTGAACTATTGTTTTTAACGTAAGAAAATTAGATACACGTGCACGTACTTCTAAATCGTCCAGTTTCTTCTGAATAAAAATTATTACTGCAGACATGCAGCTGCTTGTTTTCAAATTATTGAAAATTACCTTTGCTGCAGTAATATATATTGGGTTATCATCAGTTTTCTGTAAAGATTTTAAAAGGCACTGAATTGTTGACCAACTAGTTTGAAACTTATAAAATTTTATTTTAAATAATGATAAAAAAAATTAAGTTTATTTATAAAATTTTTAACACTTTTAAGTGTTAAAATGTTATTATTTTACTTTTTATTCAAAAATAAAACATATTTGAACAATGTAATGAATTGTGATTAAAACAAAAAATAAGATATTTTTCTGTCATTTTAAATTTTGAAACAAATGCAAGACAATATATTTTCTTAGTAATAATTTTAAAAGCTATTTAGCTCATAAACATTTTGTTAGTATCTCAATTTTATTATTTAAAATTTCAATCCTAAAAAAGTCAGCTATTAAAGAGATGTTAAGACACCTTGTCATTAATACTGAAATAACTATAAATAATTTATGTAACTTTGGTGATAAATAACTTAAAATCGTATCTTTTTTAGATTGAATCACCCAATATAACCTTTCAGCAAACTACAAACTAGCTATATAGTCACATTTGGGTAGCCACAAAACATTGTCTTCTAACCTGTTTATTTAAAATTTATTATCAGTTAAATGTTTTGGCTTTGTGCTTGTACTGTAAATGTGCTTTTATTTTATTATTTTCACAGTCTTACATGTGTAGAAATTAATCAGTTTGAAATTAAAAATTAAGATTAGGCACAAAAGTTAGACAATATTGGTGTTTGACAAATATTGAATATATTTGACCATCATTGTATGAGAGTGTTAGCCCTTATCAATTATTTCAAAACTCTTGAAAGTCTTGCACATTTAGCGTGGACTCATGCATTTCAATACAATCTCACACCAGCCTTTCTTAGACATTGATACTCTCCCGGTGTATTAAGAGGCGGTCACAAATTTATAAATTGCTTCTTTGGCCAATATTGGAACTTTTATAAAATTAGTTTCTTTACATTTTTACATCTGTTTTAAAACAATGCAAAGTTCTGGCAATTTTTCAAAATCAGAAGCAAAATTTAAAAGTGCTCAAAACATAGTATTCATAGATCTGATCAAATTTGAAGTTTATACAATCATGTAATTCATAAGTCTTCACATGTTTTGCCGTTCTCAACATACCAGTGGAAGACGAAAAAATGGTCACCCTTTAAATACATTAGTGCTTGCAAGTAGTTGTACATACTCCCCCTGGACTGGACACTAATCCATGACTGGTTACCTCAGGCCTTTTCATTTGCGTGTGATTGCACATGCACATGTAGGCACACGTGTGAACTAAATTACGGGTGCTTTTAATTGCACGTGTGAAATGCAAAATTAGATCAAATTTGCACAACCTGAAATTTATAGTGAAAAATAGTTGTGTGCTGTGTAGAAAGTGTAGGTTAAACTAGCTAATTTGATGAAAGAGTGGTTAACCAAACTTTCATTTGGTTTGTTTTCAGTTTTTTAAAACAATAATGATGCAGTACTTTGTATACAATTTTAATCTAATTTCAAAAAGTGGTGTGTTAACATAAATCAAATTATAAACTAAGTTATAACATGTTTCTTGAATAAATTGGGTGTTTTATGTTGGACGCATTTTGTTTAAACAGCTAGGTAGCCATGATTTTCACTAAGTGCTTCCTAAATATTTGCTCCCAAAAAAGTATGTTTTTGCAAATTGCACTCGGAAATTGGTACACAAGTGCAAATCACTGCGTGCATGTATTTTGCTCGCAAAAGGTCTGTTACCTACCCTAGGAGGATGGAAAGCTGAATTAAGTTAGGTGTATCTAAAAGAAGGCTATAGTTGTGTACACAAATATTCAAAGCTGGGATTGAACCAAGGACCTTGTGATCATAAAGCAGAGATAGGAGGGCTAATTTAAGTGTAGACAATAGAATATTAATATCACATTGCCATTTTTGAATAGAGTCTATATTCATACATTCAAATTAATATTTATAATATATAATATATAATTTTATACATATGACATAGAAATTTAATTTACATACTTTATTCAATATTGTTTTTGTTTTCAGCATTCACCTGTGATCCCGGGAAGTATGTTGACGTCAACAGTGCTAAACTGGAATGTAAAGAATGTCCGGCTGGTACCTACAGTGTGGGGGGTGGTGTTAGGTTCACTAAATGGGATTCACTACCAACTGGATTTGAGAGTCGGTCACTTAATGTGGAATACAGAGATCTAGGTTATGATGGGGAATTTTCAAAAGAAAAAGCCAACAACTGTACGGGGTAGGTCAGATGAAGAGTTTTTGATTATCAATTTATTACAAGTAGATAATTATGCAGCAATCAATATTATACACTTCAAGAGGCCTCCAAAAAATGTCAAAATTCACTACCAGAAGCATGAATAGATGATCAAATTATGTCAACATCATGTTGGCTACTGTTAGTGTTGAGCCCTGGGTACATTTTTAATAGCAAAGGTAAACTGAACTATTGATTGCACTTTTTGTACGATCTGGGATTCTTGAATTGTAAATTGCATTTTCCATGATTTACGATCCTAAAATCATGTATAATTGTGTTTTTTATATGATTTTCTGTAGGCAGAAAAGAAAGTCACACAAATATTCAAATCTCGGCAGAGCCAGGATCAAACTGGGGACCTTTTAATCGGAAAGCAGAGATCTTACCAACTGAGGCATTAATGAACTATACCCACCCAGAAAAAAAAGGGGTTCATAAAATATTAGATATAAGTTATAAAGAGTGGGGCACCAATGTTTGATTGTAGATTCTCATTTTGAGTATTACTAGGTTGATGGTGGAGCAAGCCTAGGGGTGGACATTAGTTTTTGTGGTTAAGACAAGATATTATTGCAAAATATCATTCCGTATCAGAACCCTCTTGTTAAGTTATGACAGGTCCCTTAGATATGTTTATATATTTTTAAAAACATTTCAAGCTAAAAAATCAGTTACTAGTTTTTTTTTTAATTTCATAATAAAAAGCATCACCACTGAGATTGATTCCATTTAGTTTTTATGGGTGAATGTAGCATTTTGTACTCATATCTCGTAGACCTTTACTAATGGTGCTCAATGCTGTTCATTCATCATTCAATTAACAAAGTGTACCAACCAAGTAAATTTTAAAAAAGAACAGGACTCAATATGTTTCACCAGAAATATAAAGTTCTGCTCATGAAATTTATTTATTTTTTTATTTTTTTATCTGGTTATAAATAGTTATGGATGGATCCCTATTGGTGATAGCATTTCTTCATCTGGTGACCAGTGCACCTCAGAACTCTCCTATGCTGTCACAGTAAGTGATGTTAAATTATAAATACAGGGTACTGAGGGGCTATTGCTCCCCTTCCATAAAAAAACTTCAGGTGTCAATTTACTTTAGCGGCCAAAGGTCTACTAATTGGTGACACCATCTTTACCACTCAAAGGTGGACGGAGACTTTTCACATGACACATACACACATAAACACAGAAGTCTCTGAGGGCCTACGATTTAACGTCCTTATCCGAAAAAACATGAAAGTCTAACCCTGAGTGTTGGTCCGACTGGAAATCAAACCCAAGCCTCCCGCACAATAGACTGGCACCTTACCAATTTAAGCTAACCAGGTGGTGGTCAAAAGCAGCATATTGTCAGTTTCACAAATATTCATGACTTAAAGGAATGTTTTAGTAGGTTTCTTAACATTTTTTGAATATATGGCTCGTACCAAGGTGTAAGTCAAGCTGATTTTATGAGTGATGCACAAAAGGACATGTTACCTCGTCCTTGCTACAGTTTGTTGTTACTCAAAATGGAAATCATGATTATTGATTGGAAATTTTGGGTTTGTTCAATGAAGATTATCAAGTGCAAGTGATGTGATTCCTGTGCTTCAGGTGTGAAATATGTAGTTCTAAATATTTCAAATATTTTATCTAAGTACTGCATGTGTAAACTCATGATCACACCAGAAGCACAGGAATCACTTGAACTAGCTAGATAAGTCTTTGCTGAATCAGTGAATGAGCCCATAATTTCAACATTCATGATTAGCATTTTGAATGGCAATAAAAAGCACTGTATTTGCAAAAGAACAGCAGCAGCACCTAGTTCTAGCACTCAGTGATGTCAAAAATTGAAGCCGTTGACCAAACCACATCTTCAAGGTGAAGAACAACATGGTGTCAAAGTTGTAAAGTTTGAACAGATTTTCTTCCTTTTTTTAACTCAATCATTGCAAATCATTAGTCAAAAAAAGATGAGCTATTGTGGAAAGGAAAAAAATAATGAAAGCTGAAATCTATGCAGATTGATTTGCATGTGATGGTGCAGCAGATATATAGTGGAAAGGATGTAACAAATTGGTTAAATGTGAGCAACAGCTGACCATGTATCCAAGCAACTTGCCATGCATAGCAGACAGGGCTAATTGAAGCACTTTCTGGTTCTGGATGATTTGATCACATTGTCACTAGAATTTTTGTTAAATGATTTGTATGAAAGATTTAGCTCCTAGGAACATTTGATTAATATTTAGACTGAATTACTTTGTGGCAGTCAAAGTTAATAGCTTTTTTTAAACCTAAAATGCTTATTATCTTGAGTTTCCCTTTGATAATATAGCTGTAGTAGGTGTAACAGTATTAAAAATTATATTGCTCGTCATCTTATAAATTGCTTCCCTGTAGCTCTACAAATATGGATTTATTGTTTCCTTGCTATTAATCCTTACAGTTAAAGAGGGCTGGCCACATCAAGTTTGTTTACCACTTTCCTGATGACATGAACACAGTCTTCCGTGTTTATGTAAGTGATAATTGATATTTAATCTTTGTCATTTGATCTCTCTTATACTGAGCATGAGATCTTATATAATCATTATTTCACTACGAATACTTGTAGTGAGAGCCCTTGTAGTCCTGGAGATTTCTAAAATTTTCGGAAGCCAGTTTTGGTTCCGTGTATCTGATTCATGAGAAACCACTTTAAGGTTCTGTAAATTTTGGTCAATGACATGGGATTTTTTTTTTAAAAAATGAGATTAAAAAAAAATAGAATTGAAATTTTATAATGAATACATTTAGAAGTACTTCGATTCTAGTAATCAATTAAACCAATTACGTTTTTTGATCACATGTATAGCCGCACTATATATGGAAATTTATAGCTTATTAGTTTAAGTCTTCTGATGGTCATACTTAGTGTGTTAAACCTTTGCAATAGCCATTATTCTAGTTTTTCAAAATTATATGTCAACTAGTTTTGTTCATATTGCCATTGGAAACCATTTATTTTTTTTGGTTTTGTCATTTTGCCAGCACGGAACCAACATGTAACTAGAAATGATCATTTCAGCGTAATATCCTGACCTGTCTTGTATCCTTCTTATTTCAAATTTGAACACCCACTGTTAAGCAATGTCTTTTACTATAGGAAGCTGACATTTTGTGTGTTTACATCTGTCATAATAGAGCTAGTTAAATCCTTTTGTGAGCCCAGTGGCTCTAGTAGAAGTGGATGAGAATCTAATCTATTCCAGGTTAACTCCCAGCAGACGATGTTAATCTATTTACCTCACAAGGATGAAAATCTGACTCAGCTTTGGCAGAAAACAAGGTTGCACAAAGATTCATATCCTAATTTTGGCATAATTGGGGATTAAACCCAGGCCCTTGGGCAGAAAGCAGAAATACTCTTTTGTGCTAACTAAAAGGCTCTTCTTCATTAGAGAGACTTCTGTATTTTAAAAACATTGTTGTTCTGCTTATCCATTATAAATTGTTTTTCTGATGCTTGAAAAACCAGCATTTTACACTACTTAATTTTGAAGAGCTATCTTAGCATTTCAGGTTATCTATTTAGATAGTAGTTTATTTTGCCTATTTTCTTTCAAATTGAAATTTGATGAAAATGTTCTTTAACAAGCACAACATTGATAAATTTGTTTTAGAACAATGTTTATTGAGAACTATACAAATATTGTTATTTAATTTATTAAAAGGGATTAGAGTTTACCTCCTCTCATAGGTTATTTAACATGCAGTGAGACATGGTAAATTGTGACCAATTTCTAAATGATATAGATAATAGATGCACACTAAATGTGTTTATCTTTTAGGTTCGTAATGATCAGTGCAAGATTTCTTCCCGTGATAAAAGCCAAGTTTACCCTTCAGAAACAAAAGAAAGTGAATGGAAGACTTCCCAGGTTGGTAAAGTATTAACGCTGTTTAAATTTTTTTTGTTTAAAGTCTTACACCATGGTAATATAAGATGGAAGAATGTTTACTGACAAAACTTTCGAATTGTAGTCCTGTGACTATCAAATTGTTTTTGTTGAAATATCGATGTGCATTATCCCAATTATGACACTGTTATTTTTTGTAGAATTCTGAGATATTACAAGTTTATTTATCAGTTACACGACATAAAATATCCAATTAGAACTTGTAATCGTTTTCGAAAATTATATAGACTAAATATATTTTTTTTGCAGTAGTATTAACTTCAAATCAGGGTTTAAAAAGAAACTTGTATTCCAATGACCCCCGCTTTGACCTTTGGGAAAGCAAAATTTAAAGTTTACTTGCCTGAACCAATTTCCCACTTGCCCACATTAAAAAGGAAATTGTTAAAAAGTTCTCGGTGAGTTTCATTGACTTTCCATCTAGGCATGGTTATAGAGCTGACTTATTAGTTTTTCTTAAGTTGTGTTGCACAGTGTGGTGTCATTCTATACAGTTTCTTGAAAAAGAGATCTTTGACTCTGCAATAATTGTTCTTTGCTTTTGTTGCATAACCACAAGATGACGGCGGGATCTGAACTGGATTTTCCATGTTTAGACCTCTGTGGATTAATGCCATTGTTTTAAAGCTTTAAATTTACTTGGGCAAACTAGATGCAAGTTAGACAATTTCTTGAACTTGCCTTTTCAAACCTGTACCATAGAATTGTGAGCATTACAGATGCACTAAGAAGAAACTTCATTCTATAGCAGGCAATGATTCTGCAGAATTCAGATTTAAAAGTAAGGATAACCCTTGCAAAAACAGCTTTTGCCGTTGAGAATACGCAAGTCCCAGCACCTATTGCTGAATTCAGGGTCAGCTCGCCTTCTTCAAACAGCTTTGTAAATGTTTAGTCACCTTGCAAGAACAAATTCTGACAAGCATTCCTTGCTGCTCACTTCAATTAGGTTTTCATGGTGATGTCGATGCACAAGCCAATCGCACAATGCGTGATGACAAATTGCAATTATACCATTTATTAGGATTCTTCTCCAAAAGTTATAATTTCTCACTAATTATGCCTTATTGGGGGGCTTGTGGGGGGGGGGGGGGGGGGGGGGTTGGGGGGGGGGCGGGGGGTGGGGGGGGGGGGGGGGGGGGGGGGGGGGGGGGGG
>JAOBAY020065111.1:0-12397 GCA_025331085.2 Zoanthus sociatus
GAGCGCGCATCACCTAACAGAAATACATATAAATATAAATTTAAAAGAAAAGGATACAATGTGTCAATAACTTTAGTCAATCTTAGAACTCTCCAAGTTCCTTAATCGTTGCTCCATATTTCCGCACCTCATCATAGTGTCGTCTATAGAGTGCGCATAAGCTGCTTAAAGCAAGGTAGTAATAGAATTTTAGTCATCCATTTCATTGCGCAAGAAAAGATGTATGGCCAATCAGAGCGTCATTTTTCTTAATGCTAGAGTTTAGAATCATATTTCACATGAAATATATGGAAGAAAAATGCAATGATTTTCTTCATCTTTTGTAAAGGACTAAAAGTTAAAAAAGTGCAAACGGGCAAACAAAACAGAATCAACCCATATTTTATTAGGTTTTGGAAAATCTTTCCAATGTTTAGAAAATTTGAAAGTAAAATATCACAAATAGACAGTATCTTAATTGTTAACACCTGCTTCTAAATTGCAGTTAAATATCGCTCTAAATGTTCAGTTTTTGTCTTTCTTGTTTGCACTTATAGCATTTACTAGCACGTAGAGAACAAGCTAGTTTTGGAAGACTTCAACTCGGCTATACTTTTCATTTGCCGTCATTTCATGTTATTGTCAGTTTGTTATGAATTTGACAGGTGGGCGTAAGAGAGTCTTGTTTCTTTGGTGGCAAACGTTTCCTTCTTTAGCTCCTCCGCAGTCCACGACCTTTTTTTTAATTTTTTATCTTTCGTTGACCCTCCTGCTGCCTAGGTCTTACTAAAAGGGTTATTTCATTAAACTGAACTCCTTCTTGTCTAATTGCAGTTCACTCCCAGAAGGAGGACTGCCTTTGAATGAAACAATCACAACAAGCGAGGAAGACACAGAGTTGGAGCCATGAAATGCAAAGTTTTAGTGGAATGTCGTCTAAATCTGAGAGATACGTGGAAATAGAATTGAATTAACATTGAAGATTAAATTAATCTATTTATATAATTTTTTGATGTAAATTATAAAGAAACTGTAGATAAGGTGGAACTGTGATATGCAAAAAATTTTCTTGGATAAGAAAATGGATATGCCTGATAAGAATAAATGCCCAAGGATTGTCGTAAAGGTCACTGAACGGAATTGTTTTGTGGAAAGGAATTGTAAAAGGTAAATGTTGTTGCGATTAACTATTCATTTTCAGATCGAAGGAACGATTCACAATAACTGTATTTTACTGACGAATTAACCCTAAAATACGAATAAAGCAAACAAAAGAAATCTAAATTTAAAAGTAAGTTAACGAGGCGAATAACGCATTAGCGTTACACATAATAAATTCTAAATGTAAATAAATAGTGAAAGTGTAAAATAAACTAAAGATGCGGGTACACGAAGGAAAGAACTATGTGCGTTTCATCGACTTTTTCAAGAACTGTCTTTCGAAGATACAGCAGACTTTAAAGAATACTTAAGAATGGATAAAAGGCATTTCTACTTTTTAGAATATATCTTGATTGGCTAGTTTTAGCTACTTTGAATAGCATAATTGCATTGCGAGTGAACATGAGTGATAGACGCTGCAATTTTGACTTTTCGGTACTTTTAGACGTGCATTCCTGTAAATGTTGCAGAGAAAAGTTCAAACGTTTTGATTTTCTGCAACGATTTTTTTCGTTGCGAGATATCGTTGCGGTCAATGTCGCGGGCATGATACACGCTGCAATTTTGCCTCGCGCTGGCAACGCAACAAAAAATCAGAAATTGCATTGCGAGCGGGAGAAAAAATTGCAGCATATATCCACAGCTTAAGGCTTCTACCACCCAAACTACTGGGGCTATTAGGTTGAATCTTTTTGAGAACTCCGCTTTTAGGCAGTGCCTAAATCTATTTATTTATTTAGTTATTTAGTTATTAATTAATTAATTTATTTATTTATTTATTTATTTATTATTCATTTACTGACTGACTGACTTACTTACTTGCCTGTCGGCCTTTGCTTGAACTCCCAGCGAATTCAGTTAAAATGAGAGCTATTTATCACAATAGAAAATTTTACTGGACTCGATGGCGAAATTTGTTGTCGGTCTTTTCTTGGACTCTCAAACTTATATATCATGACAGAGAATTTTACTGGACTTTATTGCGAATTTTGACCAAGCATTTGCCTGTTTTTCATGTTGAGAGCGTTAGAAGAGTTTACAGTGTGTCAAAATATATTTTGTTATTACAAATACTGTTAGCAAACTACCACTGAAAACGGAAACACAACTGCTCCAGAGCTCGCAGCACTTCCCATACATCTTTGGTTACTACTAGCAATATTTGTACTAAAATCATAAGGTAAACGTCATATGTTCGCGCCACTGTGTAATATCTTCTATATATATACTGATGCTCACGTTCTTACGAAGTCTTAGGATTGGCGATAGGGTTAGAGTTAAGGCACGAGAATGTGTCCGTGATCATTGGGAATACCATATGTGAAATAGACGATTGATTAGCAGACTTGTTAATATTTTTAACACGTAAACAACTTTTAGCTTTTTTGCAGACATGTTTCGGCAGCATCTTCTGCCTTCGTCAGTGCTTTAATGAACTAGATAATGGTATTGTACATATAGAAAAAGTAATGACAATGTTATAGATACTAAGATAATAGAATTGTTTAGAACACAATGATGGCATTTTACAATGTAAGTTTTGTATTACAGTGTTTGACTTGAACATTCAGGGAGGGCTCATTCCCAAAGGATATACAGCGCTTCTTTGATTTTAAAATCATAGCAAGTTGAGGCCAGATCAGTTATTTCAAAACAGTGTTCGCCGCAAACTGAGCGACATGTTTCTGAGCTATTTAAGTGTTTGTAAATGTGTGAGGCCCTATCCGTTTTCAAATGTTCTCTTACTCTTGTGTTGTAATGGCGAGAAGACTCTCCAATATAACATGCAGGCGTTACAGCCTGCACAAGTGAATTTCTACACAACACTAGAGCGGAGTCCATTGGGGGATAGGGTCTTTCAAATTTAGGAAATTACTTATTTTGTGGGACGAGAATACTAGAACTATTTTTGTATTGTTACATAAGAATTTAGTTAAGTAATTAATGCGTTTCTGAGTGTGACTTGAAAACCAGCCTGCATGTGTATGGAAGTTTGAAATAATGCTTGTTGATAAGTGTTGGTTCGTTATTTGTCGTAACTGGATTGTTAATAAAATGCTTGGTGACCCTGGCATTGATAGTTTTTTCTATTAATCTAGATGGATAAAGGTTTCTTTTCAATGTATTAGTAAGATATCGAATATCCTTGTCAAAACCTTACCAAGGGTTACAAATTCTAAGGGTTCTATCTACAAGAGTTTTGACTAGACTTAATTTGTATGTATATGACGTAAAACTAGAAAAACTTGTAAATAAACCAGTAAAAGTTTTCTTTCGAAAAACTCTAGTTATTACAGAAGGACCAGTGTTGTCTATAAAAATGTTTAGAAAAGGCAAATATAGAATATGTGAAATATAGAATATATGTGAAATACCTACACCAAATCAAGATATGCCGCTGAGGATATCAAAGCTGGCTTCCGGGCTCCGTTTTGGTCACCCTTCACTGACAATATTTTAACTAATTTGTGTATCACTTCCTTTGGTTGCCATCGCATTAGATTGGTACTCGTTATGATCAGCTGGCAATGAAAGTTTAGATTTAAAAATTTTAAGCCAAGTGGCATGAGAGAGATGGAAAAATCTGTTAAATAACAAGTATTTGTTATTGAATATCTTTATTTTCAAAACATATGTAAACTTTTAACGACGTTCAGAAATGAATTTCTGTTACAAATATTACTGTATTACCGTAAATAACGTACAGACAACGGTCAAAACAAAATTGCTGATGCAGTATAACTGCACGCGTCTCGCACATCGAAGAAAAAAATAAAATTATGTTTGTTAAATTGAAGACGGTCTTAGATTATTACAGGAATAAGGTTAGCAAATCCTCAACATGAGAAAAAGAGAGGTTTTAAAGAGCTGCAGTCATAAGTGAGCACCAGAAAATAGAAAAGGTATGATTCGAAAACACCTGGTTGCCTCGCGAGGTTGTGAATCCGACTCATCGACGCCTACTTATCATATTGTTATTCTTGAAGTTTTCAATAACATAATTTGGTGATTAAGCCATTTAGAGACGTCTTATTATCTTCATGAATCGTTAACTAGTTAGAGATTACGAAAATGCGTTTTTGAGATCCCACGCTTTTGGCAAAGGATGCGACAAACTGCTATCTCAATACCCTTATCAAAGCTGTATATATATTTAGATGTGACAGGAATTAAATATTTTCTATCTTTTTTTATGTTACAAAAGCTGAATGTTTCAACCTATGGTAAACGTCACACCGGAAAATGTTCGTTTTCTTACTCCGTAAATTGAAAATCAAATCGCCTTAGCTTTGGGCCAATGATCGCGTAGTATGACGTCAAGTACATTTTTTTAAACCTTAGAAATCTAGATCGTTCTTTGCCCGAAATAACATCTGTATCTTTACAACAGGAGCTTTTTATTCTATTAAGAACTCTGTGAAATACTGTTTTCATTATATCAAATTATTATTATTAGCTTATCACAGCTAAAACTTGTGAGGAATCGCTCAATTATCTGACTTAAAAACACGGAAGACATAATGACGCTACTCGACCCACACACAAATTAAACATTTCCTCTAAAACAATTATTTTTTCTTCCTGACTTTAATTTCAGACCTAAGTTTACAGGAATAAACTTTGCCTCAACACCAGGACCATGTCTCGAACCATGTTAGATTTTAAACTAAGCTTTTACATAAAACAGCTACATTTGTTAATGACCCTCTTACTCATATCCTCAAATGGATCTTTGTTGAAGAAACCCCTCGAGTTTTGGCCGTTGCGGTGTGAGACAAAGCTCATATTTGTAAAAAAAATGTCAAAACCATCCAAAAATTGTAGGCAATTAACACAATATATTAATATTTGATTTTGAGTTTTGTTTGGCACGTAAAATTCAGTTTTGAACATTGTCTGTTGAAAGAAAACAAAAAAATCAATTGAACAGACGGCAATCATTCACAAAGAAATGTTTTAAGTCATTGCATTCTCATCGTTTGTGAAGGGGATCAATCAGGAATGTATGAGTTTGGAAAGAATTTCCGTCGGGCCTGGATGTCTAATTAAACAACTTTTAATTTGTAAGAGTTTAAAATCTAAAGCGTTCAAGGAGTTTTCCGGTTATGACAATACATTTACGCATGCGTATGCTAATATTTGGAAGGCGTTTAGCGCGTTTGGTGTTGGAAAACCGCTGTTAATATAAGTGTGAATTATGCGAGTCTCATATGAGTAGCAACAAAGCAAACGAACGCTAACAAAAGTTTGGCGATGGTAGTATCAACGAAAACATTAACAGTTTTCTCAATAGTTGTATTAGGAATAGTGCGCTATAGTTTGACTTGTCCCTCAAGTTGTGCTTGTGGCAGTCGAAATGGACTCAAAGAAGTTATCTGCTATTCAAAAGGCTTGATTTCAGTTCCCAGCGGCATTCCTCTCGACACAAACAAACTGTGAGTTGTACATTTCTTAACCTTTTGTCAATGTTTTATGTTAGTATTCCTTATGTTTGTGCTTTGTAAAGACAGTAAAATGAAATCGATTTGAGCACATTGATTTAGACTCGCACGCGAATCAGCAATTTGAATAAAACGTTTTGATGAATGAAAGATTTATATGTAACTTTGTAATCAGCACTTTAGCTTGTCATTTTCACGTAACTATGAGAAACTGTTCAGAACATTTCTCGGCTATACATGCTGTACGATTGCAAGTGTAGCATAGTTGCAAAACAAGAGGCTGATGACTGTTTTCATTGCAAATGGTGGACTGTTCATAAGCCGATATGAGCCCTCGTCACGGACTATTGGTTTGTCATAAAGCGATAGAACACTCAATGAATTTGCCAAAATGCATTCACTAATGGTCTTTCAACAAACATTTGAAAAGTTATTAAAAACTGGATAGTTTCAGAACGGTTTTGGAATAAATAATCGGAAGATCATGTGGCAAAAGCTTGCTGTATGGTATAACTATAAGAGCTATTCTCTTTGTCTTTCAATGAATGCCCGAAGTCGTTTTTGTCATTGAAATAACAATGCTAAGAGAAAACAATAACAGACAAAAAGTATTTCTCTTATTTGTACTATCTTGCCAAATAAACTGTTTCAAAACAGAGAACCTTTAAGTTCAAATCTAATCATTCTTGTTGTCATATACTTTCCAAACCAATGGTTTGTACTCAAGATGTATTTATCGCTTCGGGGAATCGTCCTTATCATTTTTCTTCTGAAGGTGTAAAACTGATGATTTGTTGAAGGAAAATAACATTTGCACCTGTGTTGTGAACTCACTGATTTTATCGTTCTTTCTAGTAACTTGCTTGTGCTTGTATATCTTTTTAGGGTGTTAGCAAGAAACCAAATTTCCACTCTCCAGCAGAATGCCTTCCAAGGAATGACTAACTTACGAGAACTGTAAGTTTATTTCACTTTCACTCTGTAGCGTAAAAGTTTATCAATGCACAATTTTAATGAAATTATGGTGAATATCAGTGTTGTTTCAAATAATTTCTCGAATAATAACCTACTTAAGGGCTATCAATGTTCTAAAATTGGGGAAAATAATACATGGTCATGGGTCAACTTCAGCTTTAACCCAGAACGGAATCTGGGTGGAAATTGAAGTACTTGCGTCAACAGATTGTGTACAGAACCGCAGAATCGTATGAATAATTATGCAAAATGCCAAAACTGGAATATTTTTTAGTTTTATTATTGAGGCAAGAATCGACATGATACAATCTGACTGATTTAATCACTGACTGATTTTAATTTATCGTGATTAAAATGTCTATAAGCCACCTGGACAAAGTTCATGAGCTGTTTAAAAACAAATTACTAATTAGACTTTCAAATTGCAAATTTTTACGCCGACATTGAGCCGGAGTGCTAAGGGTATTTGTACAAGCCATAACAACAAAATTATATCCCACATGTCCGAAAGTGTGCCATTAGCAAATTATATGGTTTAAACAAACTTATCGAATGAGATTTATATTTGATCAAAAGCAGAGATAAGTTAATTTTTGAAAAGTCTGAATGTGGGCCGTTAACGCACGCATTCTGAGAGGTGTGATCGTCTCTTAATTGATTAAAAAAGAAAGTCGGAGCTATGGGTCATTGGTTTCAAATGAAATGCCTTTGACGAACGAGTTAAAATATTTTGTGTTTTACAGACGTAACATATTTTAGTTCAAAATTCAAATCACGTTTTTGTCTGTGAAAAACCGCGCGCCATAATTACTTGTTGAGCGGGGGAGTGATAAATGCTTTTCAAGAGCCACTCAAGAAGTCGATGACAGGCTAGCTGATCAATCGATAGTAATCGATTGCCCAAGTTCGAACCTAAAGATTAAGTTAACTTTAAGGTGATTATGAAAGTAGGAATCTGAATTTCCTAAGGATATTTTTTGAAAATCGTTAGGTTGTACGTACGCGTAAAAAAACTCTGTACAAAAATACTTAAAATTAGAAAGGCAAGTTTCACCATAAATCGTTCGGTCTTTTGCTCTGACCTTGCTAATTCAAGGTCTTGTGAAAGATATTAAAACAATCAGCTTCCTTTTGCTGAGTATGGATCTGCCTTTCAATAAAATCTTTTGATATTGCCTCACAGTTTTAAATATAATATAACTTATCGGTCTATAAATATTTTTATTGTAACTATATATAATATAGTTTGTGGTAGCTTTCGTATGTTTGTAAAACTTTTGTTTGTTTGTTTTCTGTTTTCCTCGTGAAATGTTTTAAAATATTCTACGATTATTTAAACCAAGTATTAAAACGATGATTTATTGTATGTAGATCATAAAATCTAACATGTAAATTTTTGGAATAAATCGAATTACTTTGTAAAGATCTAACTACAAGATTCCCTGTGACAATAGACCAGTTGCTAAGGAAAAATTCAAACTCTCAGAAAATTGTCAATTTGTGATCATTTTTTTTATCCAAAGTTAAGTTTATCAAGATTGTGAAAATAGGTCAGTTATTTTGTTTCCAAACTAAAAAGATTTTACAATTTTACACTGACGGTTCGAAAACCGCTCATACGCACACGAGAAACGGAAGTATAAACCTGGACAGGGATATAAGTTTGTGATATTTGAAGTTTTTGAATAGATTTTCCCGACTGCATGCGCATTGCATTTACAGTCTTTTTATTAAAAACTTTGTTTAGTTTGAAAGCATTGCTTTTTTTAAGAGCAGCAATTGCTCTAATTGAAAATTTGTTCTTTAACTATATATATATACTTGCCAGAGATTTGATTGTTACGATTCAATAATCACATGCATGCAAAACGTTTTTCACTGGATATCTTGGTATCTAGCTGGTTTACAATAATATTTGTATACAAGGTCGACATTTGATGGTCTTCAACAGTCGTCAAGAGAGACTCAGACACATTGAAGAGTTTTAATATCCCCTCAGTAGAAAACACAAACTATACAACATCAATAGATGAGAGAATTATTTTTACTCAAACACAATTTGAAGATTGTCAAGATTTCAGTTTCATTCGGGTTTTTAGAAACTTACTACCAACTTCATTTTTGGGAGTGCTCCAACCTTTAAAATAAATTTATAGAAATCTTTTGTTTTCTAAGAGATCTAAACTTTCCAAAATATGCAGTGCATTCTGTGTTTATTGTTATGCTCTGGCTTTAATTTAAAATCATCTAAAAATAAAATTCTTGGCAATTTTCTTGCCATTGTTGAAAGCATTTTTGTCTTTAGAAACGATAAAGATTCATGCCTGCATTCCTTTTAACCGTTCTTTGCTGTTGACGTAAGAATTTAAGTTTTATTCAGATAGAATTCATTCCGTTTTTACATTTTTGATTTCAATACCATTTCTCCCCAGTGTAATGACCATGATTTTGGCATCTTAGTGGACTAATACCTTAGATTGTGATATTTAAAAAGAAAAGAGTTGCGACTTACGCGATCGTGTACTTTGAGGCTTACACAATGGGAACCAAGATGCGACCGCATTGAAAAGCAAGCTGTATTTTTCCGAATAAGAATTTGATGTCGTTTTATATAGCTTTACAGGGCATGTGAAAATGTAGTTGTGATATAGTTTTATGGAACTTAAAGGGTTTGTTTTGAAATATTATTCTGAGAATTTCCTTACAGATATATTTTAATTCTTCGGACAAGGTTAATGGTCTATTTTACGACATTGATGACTCAAAAGAAATGAAAATGACCAATCCATTTTTGGACTTGAAAATTGCACAGTTTTTAATTCAGGGCTCGGGTGTTCCTTAAGGGCATACTAGGCAAACTAAAGTCGCGAAATATTGGAGCGAGATAAATATATACTAAACTTAAATCTTTAACTCTGTTTTGATAAATAAAATGTGTGACTCGGTAAAACATTAGGTTGTGCTGTTCTTTGCTTGTTCTTCGTTACTGGTATGTATGAATTTTCATAGCCTTTAGTTTTGACAACGAACAAGTAACAGGTGCAGTTAGCTTTTAACGAGAAATAATCCTTTTTAGTTAAACTTCTGTGTGTTTAGGGGACTGAATTTTGAAAGTCCTAGGCAGTGCCTGTTTCGACCATGCACGACAGTATTTCAAACATTTATGAATTCAATCACCAACTCGATGGGATAATGGAAAACTGTTGCGCACAAAAAAAAAACATGCAGCCAGTCTTTGATGACGCTGCATTTATCAGAATTAAGTTAAAACTGAAATATATTAACACAGTTACACGGCGTTACAAATACTTAAAACAATTTATATAGAGTGTTGGTCATTGCGAAAAAATTTGAAGAACGCAAACTGATGGACTGCCCTATTTGGAATAATTTCAATCAGTGCGTTTTTGTCATTTTTGAGTGCTGTATTGAGGAAAACATTTTACCAAAAATTAATTATTCGCTTCCAATTTGATTTTTTCATTACCTTTCAAAAAACCTATGAGTTCAGTTTTGGTTAAAATAGATATCTGAACGGATATAACCAGAATGCTGCTGAAAATAATAGCAAAACAGTTACCGTTAAGCAGCAGGAAACTTAAATTGTGTGCAATTCTACTATTGCGTTTCGGCTTCATTTGAATATTAAGAAACACACGGGTAATTGCGTCACTCAGTTGAATGACAAGGTAGCCAGGCAGCAAGTATCCGCCCGCTGTTTACAAGGAAGTTATTTTGTTAGTAAGTGAACGCCATCTAGTCAAAGTTTTACAAAAGGATAAATCTAACACCGTGGTGATTTTTTTAACTGACTGGAGGCCTTCGTCTGAGTGTGTGTCAAGAGCCTCTAAGTCTCTAAAACTTGTGAAACGGATATCTCATGTTGTTTCTAAATGTCGCATAGAAACCTGTCAATTGAGTTTTTAACAGATAATATTTTGTTTAAATTATTGTTGCGTAGTATTGCAACAATCATATAAATCAAATCAATATCACGACAAAGTTCCCTGATAGATTTTAAATATTCTGGTATATCCCACTTGAAAGCGGTCTCATATACCGCTTCATTGCCTTTTGTATAGACTCACTACATAAAATACGATAACTTAAATCTACTTGTATTTCAAAATTTGTTTCTCATTCGATAACGAATGAAAAGTATGTAATAATAATTCATGCCTGCGAAGGATATTGTTTACATACTCTTTTAAATCTTTATTTTGAGAGTTAGAAATCTATAAAAACCGATGAAATCTAACACAACTCATTGTTCAAATAATCGGTTCATTTTTCGTTTTGTTTGTTGGTTTTTACGATAATAGGAAGCTTGGAAATTGTACTTTATAATATTTTTGTTCTCGCTGTAATGAGTGTTGCGGCAAGGGATTATAAATCTATTTTCCCGGTGTTGTTTCAAAGTCCCCGACCCCACTCCAAACTGTCACCACATTCCATCTTTTTAAAAAAGTCAACACTTTGTCACTGGCAAAGGTAATGTCTTTATGTCAGGAAACAATTATATAAGATACTGTATTAACAAACGCGGTTGCGGTTTTTGCTAATTTTATTGAGTTTTTAAGGATCTTATACCCGTATACATACAAGTTTTTGTTATATAGTGAATTCCACATAGTTTTAGAATATTTTGCATCACTTGCTTTAAAATATTTTCGCGCGGTCGCAAACTGTGAACCGCTCGCATTTCGGTTAATAGCAAGTTTGTTTATTTTGTGCTGTTTCTAAAAAAGTGCGCCATATTTACTCACGCTAACCTTTCCCACGGACAAACTGCCGCTTCTCGCTTGTGATTCAACCTTTTTATTGACTTTTATGAATCGCTCAGTTGATGGATTCATTGTTCTCAGTTTATCTTTTTAGCATACTTTGACCATTTTGTATTGAAGCCGCTATTTCATTTGCCATTTTTATTTGTATAAACATTTTTTCAATTTTGGGTTTGCTTAGTTCGAAAAGCAAGTTTATGATAAAAAAGTGAGTAATTGGACTCACTTAATAGTTCAAACACCTACAACTACAAGAACGGACAAGAATGAGAACATTTTTGATTTTTAAATGTAGCATTTTCGTGATTGATCTCACGAAGCTGAACAAAGACTTAGCTTCCTCTTCAAGTAACAGACGGTAATATCCTCAGTTTAAGAGCTTTTGTCTTTTAGAGAAGACTTTTCTGTTTTTGTTACAAATGTTTTGCATAGTCAAGACTGAAAAATAGAATAATAAAAGCTGCAGAATAATGATATTCAAACCGCAAATAAATCTTATTAAAAAGCACCATAAAAACACTTTGTTGAAAATTTATTCATTTGGAAAAGATTGCGCAATTTTGCCGGTAGAGTTGCCAATCAGAATGTAGTGTTGGTCATAAACTATATCGGTATTCAAGCTCCGGTTTTCAGTCTTAAAAATAATACTTTAAACGTAGTTTCCTCAGGATGTTACTTGTCAAAGTTCCTAACGCCATTCTAATATTTCTTTCAGCGATATTAGCTACAACCTATTAAGGAATCTAACTGATGGAATATTTACTATAAGAAGCTTAACAACTCTGTAAGTATCAAAGGAAACTACATTCTTATTTTGTATGTTAGAACAATAGAACGCTTTCTCCGTTTGAATATTTGTTGACCGTCTACTCGCGTCTGGCTATCTATCATGCTGTTTGCTCAATTACTAATTGCTGCGAGCGAGCGAAGCGAGTGAGCAGCAACACTAATCTTGACAGGCTTCCTGTGATCCTTTTGGCCGAGTAGGTTTAGGCACGAGTATACAGCCAGTTCCAAACTCGATTTTTGGACTGGCTGGCTGGCTGGCTGGCTGGC
>JAOBAY020065122.1:0-12397 GCA_025331085.2 Zoanthus sociatus
GACTATCACATTTTGTAGTTGTGTCGGGTCAGTTCAGTTCACGTGCGAACGCAAAGGAAGCGAGAGATAAAAAACGTTGTACAATTCGTTGTATATATAAAAATTTAAAATGCATATTTAAACAAACCAAAAATCCGCAGCATTCTCATAGGCTTGGGATGTACTAGCTAGTTGGTACACTATTCATAGACAATGAAAAATATCAGGAAACTATCTAGAAACATTGATCTCCAAGTTTATGATATAATATAATTTATATTGATACATGAATGCACATTTTAACTGTGAAACGTACTGTAAAGTTTTCTGTGCTGTGTGAATCTTCTCTAGTTCTTCTTTAAACCCTTTTTCAGCCAGTTTTGTTTCCTACAAAGAACACGAGTTACATCGTTCAAGCAAACTCATTCAACAAAAAGTGGCAATACCTTATAAATCCAAACTATAAGATACCAAATAACATATTTAGATGAGGGTCAAAATAAACAAACCTGGAGTTCTTTTTCAAGCCTTGATATTTCCTTTTTCTTCACTTCAAGCTCTTTGCTTTGAACCTTTCTCACATCCTAAATAAGTTATACTAAATTAATCATTCATTCAAAGTTTTTAAATGTCTTCCTCAAATGTTTACAGGATAATTGGTAACTATTATAAATATTGATAATTACCGTTCTTGCGCATTTTGCAAGCCTTGATGCGCTTACATATTAAGCAACAGTCCACTTCGGAAATTTATACCCCAAACCCAGCGAACTGAGCCCAGACCGATACCCAGCGATAGTAAAACAGCACCAGGCAAACCATGAGACCATCCACAGGAATCAGAGCAGCGTTCGGAAGTGGGCTGCCCTGCTGTGCAATAGCCATAAATAAAATTACGTAATAAAATGCTAAAATAATTAAATATGAACAATAACTATAACTATTTAGAAATTAAGGAATGTTTAAAAATATGAGTTTAAAGAAGAGATTTAAACTGGTTTACAGATTCAGAGATTTTGAGGTGAAATGTTAGTTGGTTCCAGAGTCTTGGGACAACAAACAGAGAAGGTACGGTCACTGGCAGAGGTAGATTTAGGAACAGACAGGGGACCTTGATTG
Organism: Zoanthus sociatus; assembly: GCA_025331085.2. NCBI lineage: Eukaryota > Metazoa > Cnidaria > Anthozoa > Zoantharia > Zoanthidae > Zoanthus > Zoanthus sociatus. The sequence goes on from JAOBAY020065122.1 coordinate 1,099, forward strand.
CTTAAGACGAGGTTGCTGGCTGTAGTGTAGTAATCGATTAAAGAGCATAAACAGGTTAGAGATCACAACTGACAGGTGAGGTTCCGTTTATTATGTATGTCTGCGGAAGGGAAGAATACAGGTGAAATTCAGGGGAATCTTAAAGATTTTATAGTAGACGCGGGGTTGAAATAATGTTTATCAACTACAACAGTTTCAGTGTATTTGCTTGGTAAAGCTAGGTTGCTACATGCAGACCAAGATAAAAATAGATACATATCATCAGTAGCTGATTACCGACAAAATAGTAACTTATAACTTGGAACACGCTCAATATCATAAAAAAATGAACAAGCAATGTATTTGTTTACAAAAGTTTTAGCAGTACGGATAGTGAGTTGCGATTTCCCATTAACTCCGGGTCTACATTTCATCCAGATCCACCATCTCATGCAGATTCAAAAGCCTTTAAAAATATTTTGGCTTCAGACGATATAAAGATGACACCTTTTAAGTTATGTTTGTCTGCCTTCATTCGAAAAAGTAATTTAGAAACTTTGTCTGAGCAGATAAAGTTATTAATAATTTCCTTACATCTAGTCATAAGACTAGAGTAAGACTACTTAATTTTAGATTCCCTCTTGTTTTCTTCAATGCACCTTTTCATGTAAGCATTTTCATCAACACCATTAACTGATGCTCGAAGACGTAAGTCAGACAGACAGCTGAAAGATGTTTTGAATATTCTAAGTTGTGTTAATGCCGTCTGCATTTCGTTCATGAAATCAGTCAAATTATTACATTTTTCCTCTGACTCTTTTTTTTATTCCTGACTTTCACCATCCAGTAGCTTCACCGACCTATGCATCAGTAACATATTTATGGCTTCGGTTTCACTAACTGAGCACCCTACTTTTCATAACAATGATGTGCGCACCTTCTTATCATTGGTTTGTGTGTTTGTTCTTAACTAGCTTTTCTGTATTTGGGACTTCCGCTTGCATCACTATCATAAAACTTAAGAGAGTTCCTAAGCTTTTGGAGTTTGACTTCAATGTCATAGCGAAAGGAGACTGCTGTTCTAACATTCTAGTTATGCTTTATACTCTGACAAGCTGTAAATGTCTCTCACCACGTTATTGAGACACTTTTCCCCTTCTCCCGAGGGTTCTTCTTGTCTTTGTTGTTTAATGTAAGATTCCTTTGCCCTCAATGAAATGTTAGTACTACAAAAAATGTACTTTTAGTTTAATGCACCTATCAATGCTATGCCCTTGGGGGATGAGGGCAGGCAAGGGGTTGGGATTTGATAGAATTGCATTTCCCTGAGGACAGGGGTTTTGACTCTTCTGGTGCGAGGTTTTGACGACAGATTATGACTTTTGCCAACAGATTATATGGTCTAAGGGAGAGGATTTTGACATATATTGATCATCTGTTCAAAACCCTGGGAGTGAATTTTGACATTATTGGAGGATACATAATACTGACCCGACTGCCTCAGATTCTTGCTCAAGTTTTCTTTGCCACTCTGACTCACTTCTGCACCTTTGTGCCTCTGATAGTGCTCGTAGAGAATTGGTCTCAGACGTTTCATCTGAGTACAGTTAATTCAACTGAGATCATCATTTCGTCAACATCAACAAAGTGGAATATCTTAGTAGCTCCAGGGTTGATAAAGCTGTTAGCAAGCTGTTCTAGGTCAGCTTTCTCAAGAAGAGCTTGTATTCCATCTCTGGCAGCCATTTTGTTGTTGAGCCTTGCCTTGCTTTTTGTAGAATGTTAGACTACTTGTGATGTCAGCTCTGGCCAGTCCTTCCCCTAATCGGCAAGATCAAAATGGCTACCTTGATGGCTTCCATTCTGCCATTTGCAGAAATTTGAGATTTGCTAATTTGTATACAGCGTCATAGTTCGTGTTATCCACAGAATATGTCAGGAAACTACCATGTTCATTATACAATTGGTCGCTGCTTTTTTAAGCTGCTGTGCATGGTGTTTAAGGGATGGTTTAAGTTCGGCTATGGAGATCAATTTTTTGGAGTAGGGGGACTAATACTAACATCAGTAGTAGCCAATAAACGGTACTGATTATCAAGGCGTAATATAAAAATTAAAACTAGTAATTTTTATGAGAAAGGTGAGTGCTGCGAGAATGCATTAGAATGATAAACAATTAAAGCAATATGGTTTTTACGGGGCTGGACTGATGTGAAGATGGTGGCAGCTGGACCACAAACACAACTAGAAACATTTGGGATGTCAACATTTGAAAGCATATGTTATTTTATCAATAGGGTAGTTTCCTTAAACTAAAATAGACATCAGATTTTAAATACACAAAGCAACAAAAATAAATCTAAAACGTTAAAGCCAAAATCAAAACTCTCGACCGTAAAGTAAAAAATCGAATCCTAAAATTGCAAAGACTGATTTTAATTTAAAATCAAAATCTTCAAAACCAAAATCGATTTTTCAAATATTAAAAGCAGTATCCGAAAAAGTTAAAATCAAATCCGAAAGTGATCCTCCTGGGCTTCCGTACCGCTGTGTACCTTGAGTGCAAATTCATCGCCAGTGACATCCTCAAATCCACTCTCGATACCGCAAGGGTTTCAAACCGCTGAACGTACGTACCGCATGTTCTGAAATTCATCGCCTGTGACATCCTCAAATCGAACCGTGTACCGAATAGTGAGCTGCTTCGCAGCAATAATATGTGATTGCATGTTCGAATTCTATCACGAAAATTGGAAAATATCTTTTAATGCTCTGAATAATTTGAAACCTATTCAATTCTTTTTCATATTTTTAAACGCATGAAATAGACGATCTAATTAAAATGTCAACCTGAATTCACGGATTGCAAATGTTGTTTCAGGTCCCGTCTTTATGTCCGTAATGCGATAAGGAAAGAATCATATCTTTTTAATGTACGATAATTTCTACAATCATGTTTACTGAAGAAATGCATTGATAGTGAAAAAAAGCGTAAGGCAAGCTTAAGCCAGATCTCATTCCGAACAATAATGGGTCAAGATGGGGTACTTCAATATTTTACCAATCTCTTTCCTTATGGAAACAACGCTATGAGATATTCAAATCGTTTTGCCCTCACAAAGGATTCAGTCATCTCAAGAAGCAGAGAGTTAGAGATACCCTGGATATTGAGCCTTTTGTTTTGTTATAGCCTTAATAATAACAGCAGGAATCGATTTGAAGACGACAATATAAATTTATAAGCGATATCCTTCAGCCTATGGATACTGAATGAGATAAAGTTTGCGCTTCTTGGAATGTCTTAAAGGAGACGAGAAATTTGTGTCCTTGGTAATGATCCAAGTACAGCTGCAAGGTCAACTACATACATGAGAAATATTATGAAAGAGTTAATTGAAAAACAAACATGTAGCTGCCTCTGGCATTATGAAACTGATGCTTAATGAAAAAGAAGCCCGAATTAAGTCGCGAATAGACAAAAAGAACCATATTATGTTCTCTAGGAAAGATAGTTGATCATATAAAAGGCTAGCTGACCTTGAACAAGGTCAACAAGAGATGGAAATACTTTACGTAGCTATTATGAAATGTGAAAACAAATCAGCCCCAAGAAGTTCAATCAAATGGTGGACTGGGACAGGGGGAACCATATAGAATGTATGGCAAAGCATAAGCTGTTGGATGGGTTAATGGCTAACAGATTTCACAATTGACATTTATAAGTTTGAGAAACATCAGCAGGATATCATGAGGCGAAATTCTTTGGAAGTGATAGAAGAAGTTGTCAATTGATTGGATAGGGCTCCAGCACTTGGAGAATTTATTGCCGCTTATCAGTCCTTGTTGGGCAGGAGCAATTTTTCTTGTTTAGTAAAGAACATTTTCGGAATCAAAATACTGCTGGCTGGCGTTGCCTATTTCAAAAATGGGATGTGACTTTAATGATAATAATTACGTACGATATGAAATATATAAAGGGTCGTCGTAAAAAAAAGAACAGAAACCCAATGCCAATTTGTAAATTATCCATGGATGTTCTGATGATACACATACATAATGAATGCAGCCTTATGTGAGCCATTATATATATGTGATAATCTGATTAAACAAATATTTGCAGTTATAAATTGTTCGTAAATTATTTTTACAAGCAACTCAATTTATTTTTGCTGTTTGCCGGATTATTTTTTAAAATATGTTTAAGATTTCTTTAGGGTATCAGAGTTTATCTTCAGCTCTTTCTAGCTGTTTATACAGGTAAATGGTACGTACCTCTAACACCAAAATGTTCTCCTGAAGATCAGACATTTGTTTCCTATCAAGAAGGACAATTTCGTTCCATTAAGAAATAAATTTTAGATTTCGTTATTTAATTAAATAATAACCTTGAAAACTACAAAAATGGTAGTTAATGAAAGATTAAGCGTTTCGCATGTGTCATTTACTAATGGAACAACTACGGATGCAATAATGATCGATTTCCAATCTCATAACACCATTCTAACACACTTTCTCATGACTTGTATGGTGTAAACATTGGAAAGACAGCGTTGCCACTGTTGTTTTTTCTAATCGCAATTGGGATAGGGAAAGCGTTGTGCAAAAAAGATCAATGTAAAAATCAGAACTTACCACCTTATCTGCAACAGGGAAACAAACATACCGTTCATTCTCAAGTGTAATTCTTAAATCATTCATGCAATCAAGTGTTTCTTTTTCTTTTCTTGTAGTTTCCATTACTTCGTTTTTTAGATTTTTCAGTTCTTTCTGCAATTAGTTGAAATAAGTCATTGCATATCAGTTAGTTTTTTTTATTTACACTTTCTACGGTATAAAGAAGTGAAAGGCTCAAGGTTTACCTCTTTTTCTAGAATGGATAATGTCAAGTCGCATTGTTCCTTTTTCAAATGCTCGTTACTAGACTTTTCTTTTTCAATCTCGTCAGTAAGTAACTGAATTGTTTCCTACAAACACAAGGTGAACCATTAAATGGTCACTAATGATTGGTGATATATACCACACTCATTAATAATTCATCAAGTTAAAACAAAAGAAATCCTATCCGTGACCATGGGGAAGAGGCATTTATTTTTACGATTTTATTTCTTCGTTTACTCCTTAGTTTTAGTTTCGATTGAGAAGATATATCAAACACCCGAGACAGTGTTTCATCACATTTCCAAACACCTTGAATTTCGTTAAAAATATTCCGCTGCGCATCGTATTTTCAACTTTCTTCAGTGCAGTATTTGGAAATGTGATGTTTAACTGTCTAGAGTGTTTGATATATTACAGGATATCAGACAAAAACTTATTTAATATCTATTTTTGAAATTTCAAATGTATTGACCTGCATTTCTTTTTCTTTATTTTCCAGTATGCGATGTGATTCTTCCAATTTTTCTTTCTCTTGAATACCTTTGGCAATAGTCTCCTTTAGTGTTTCGCATTCCAAAGCTGTTCTAGCCTTAATGGATAAATTAGAACATCCAGTGAGGTATGCATGGAGAATTTGCTTTGACAAAAAAAAAGTTTAAAAGTTTGGAGTTTTGTTTAAAGAAACTCTGGCTACTGAACGTTTTAATAAGTTGAAAATCAAAGGAATTATCATTGTTATCAGTCGTATTAAGCAAGCTAATTATATTCTTGGATACTTTCTTTATAATATTCATGCACGAGAAAGTGAAAATGAAAGCCCGCACAAGATAATGTTGAGCTGAACTAAAATAATTACGACGCTATAAATATATTTTTCCCCAACGCCGGCAATATATTAACGTGGAATCACAGGCTCAGAATTGCAATTAGTTTTGTATCTCGATTTTTAAAATTTTTTCATGCGCATTAATTCTGAGCAGGTGATTCTACATTATATCACGTCTCTCTCCCTGACCAAAATGTTAACAGCATCACGATACAATATAAATAAGCAAATAATATATATGAAAGATTTGCTGGAGAAATTTGTTGTCAGTGCCAAGGACACCGAGAATGTGGATGCATTTAATTATAGAGCTTTTAAACTCAAGCAAGGCCAAAGAAAAAGTTATCCTATAAAACTAAAATAATTAGCACTGAAAATACACATAGCAAGAAATAACAAGAGCTGCCTATTATAATGGTACTCATTTGTAATAGTTAATATCAAAAAGTATGAAAGTGCATGGTCGTCTGATAGATCATTATATAATATATTATCGTAGAAACTTCAACATACCTTTTCATCCTCCAATTTTTCAACCAAAGCGTTGACCGCATCTTTTTTCTTTTTCTCTGACTCTATTCAATGGCAAAGAAGAAGATTTTAATCTGTAATTTTGATTTGTAAACTATGCAGAAAAAAAAATATATCTGGTATATTTTCTGAAAGAAACTGACGGAGTCTTCACTTAGCTATGGTAAGGTAAACCCTTGAACGAGTTTGGCATTTCAATTTCACGATTTTTCTCAAGCGCTATTTTTGAAAAGTACTTTTTGCTGTAAGGTTTAATTGATCGATTACAGCCAATTTTATTCCTCTATCCTGTAATGCAAGGATCATGGTTTGCTGACTGAAATTTTATAGTTTGTTGGATCAAAAATAGGATGGAATGCTTCCGATACACATATATACAAATGGAAAAAATATATACCACTTCAATTGTTCAAACAATTTTTTATCTGATACTCATGAGATACAAATGTTAGTCACCGAATAACTTACATACAGTCTTCTACTTTTTGTAAAATAGCTTTTGAACTTCCTGATCCTTTATTAATTTCACGTCCGCAGCAATTCAGCGAGTACTGTTTACTGATAACATTGGTATAGCAAAGTTTTACACACAGCTCGACATATTTACTGGGTTGCCTGCTGCAAACCAGTCTTACGCCTTTGTGAATTATGCTTGCAAGCAACATTTTATAAAATGTACTACAGCTGAGAAAGTCGGCGAAAGTCAAAAGGTGTCAAAAATACTGAAAATATTAACTTTCAATATAGCATCTAACTGAAAATTAACATCTTTTTAATATTCCTTCTTATTTGTTTCATGAAGGCTATACTGCAATATATTTTTTTAATTTTGTGCAATTCTGTCGTAAAACATATTCATTTATGAAGTGACTCACAAGGCTTTTGATTGCTACAGCCAGGAATAGAAGCACGCAACCCAGTATAGACTGACTGCAGCGTCTGTTACTAATAATTTGAAGTCTTTAAATACTAACCGAGTTCTGTTTCAGTTTCTGCTTGCTTTTTTCTTGCATCTTCAAGATCATGAGAGATTATATCCGTCCTTAAAGAGAATTAATGAGTTCAACAATTTCACCAATGGGATGTTTTAATACTAATGAACTTGCGGGACTTTAACAAACGCTAAGATCTCGAGAAACCATTGCCGAGTAAAAATTGCTTGGCGTTTTGATAAGAATGATAAATCAAATAATTATAAACTATATAAATTTGTTACAGAACTCTGACTTTTGGAAAAACAATTAAAAAGGTTTTATAAATTTATATTCCCTGACCATTGCTACCATCAGCGAAAACACGTGGATGCCTGTAAAATAGACTGACCCAATTAATTAAGATTTTTCATGCATTCCAATTTTTTCAACATCAATTTACAGCGTGTTTTCTTTTCTGAAACCAATCCATGTGCCATTAATAATATAAAAAATATCTTTTTAAAATTCGTTGATGTAGGAGAATTTATCAAGACGGATTCAAATTAATTGTCTTATCACGTCGCTTGTTATATAGAGTGATTATATACTTACCTTTTATTTAAATACTCTGCTTCATGTTCTAACTTTGATATTTGCTGCTGATAATTTTTGCAAGTCTCTTTATGTTCTTGATTTAGTTCTTCGATGTGCAACTCTTGTTTCTCATGGTTTTCCTCTGCCTCTTTGAGCAAAGATTTTACATGAACAATTTCCTTCTGGTTTGTTTTTGTTTCCTCCTAAACAAAATTGTTGTAAAATGTGTATAAACTGTGTTGCAATATTTTTTTACAACTGACTACTCATCAAAAAAAAAAAAAAATGGTATGTTGCCCTAAGCAAGACTCGGCGAGCCCACGTCTACTTCTTTTCTAATTAGGCACGCTAACCATTACACCGTCATGCATGAAACACCACGCTGGTAACGTACGTTGCTGCTATTTCATTTGAGAATGTTTCAGCCTCTATTAATTCTGTTACGATGTTTGGAAGAACTGCATGAAATACAGGTTTTTGACGCTGGGAAACACTAAACTTGGGCATGTATAGGATGAACTCACTCTGATAGCTTCAACACTACTGCAATCTATTACGTTATGTATCAACGTGATTCGGTTCTTGCATGGTGGTGCAGTGATTAACATCCCTGACAAGAAAACAGAGAGCGAGCGAGATCTAGGTGAGAGTTCCGCTCAGATTGTTTCGGATAAAGAAGTTGGAAAGAAAAACTGGAACACGGTTTGTGTATGTTTCATAATTTGTTTTGTGTAATCTTTCCCAGCCTCAGCCTCAAAATCCTGTGTCTTACTAGTTAAGAAAAACGTAAGGTCAAACTAGATTCACTTCACAAAAAAGAATAGTCAGAAGTTCGTTTTTGAACATACTCTTTCAGGCTTTCAATTTAAAGTGAATATCAATCCAACTAGAAAGTTCACGATCAAGGTTACCTTACTCGAAGAAAGCATTTCTTCCAAATTTTCTAGTTGAACCTTCTGCGACGTGATGATGCTATTTGATTTTTCAACGTTGTCAGTCAACTGATCTGAGTAAAAAAAATATGCACCCCCACTGCTATTAACCAATATGCATATATTTTCCAGTTAACTGTAAAACGTTTAGTGCAGTATCACTTTTTACAAGTTTTATTCTACATTAAGGCATCGCTGAAGACGAATTCAGGTTCTGGGGCCATTACTCATCTATTAGATTTGTAGAAGAGAAACTTTTCATAAGGTTTGGAAACCATTGGAATTGTGGAGTGTGAGGAAGAAAATACACTTCTAAGTTTTAAGTGTACACATAACATGGTTTCAATCAGCGCAAGTTTAGGGGGTATAACTACACGAAATACAAGATTTGATATGTCTACAAATTGAATTATTTAGACTGAACAATGTCATATTGTGTTTAAAGTTGTTCGATAGTGTTTAAGATTGCCGACTTTTTCGTTTATTGCCACTGGTCTGTTTTGTGTGATCAAAAGAGATAAGTTAACACTCATCAGCTATGTTGCAATACTTAAAAAAATCATGCATTCATTGTTATACTTCCAACTCTTTTAAATGTTTTATGTGAACATATATACCATAGTTTTACCCCGAATATAAAGTAAAATTCAAAGTATACCTATCTCATCTTCCAGATTTCGGCATCTTTCTTCTTTTTTATTTAGTTCTGTTTTTGTGTTTGAGATGATCATTTCTTTTTCCACGTTCTCACTTTTAAGGTAGTGAATCTAAGAGATCGTTTTTAAGAAATTGAAGTGTTAAAAACCAAAAACTCAGTATTAAATTGTTTTTTATCAAAGAAGAGGCAGTGTCTTACAGTTGGTATAAAGAGTTCGACTATAGTTTATGTCTCAAAGACCCATAAGGTTCAAATACCACTGGCTGAGAAGATTTGAATGTTTAATTGCACAACCCTATTTTCAGATAAAGTAGATTCCGTTAGCGGTTCTTACAATTTCAATACATTGAGCGCAATATTTTAGCTGTTGCTAATCTATGATGGACTGAGGCCCGTCCAGGGACAAGTCAAAAACCTTTATCAGCATCACGACTACAGAAAAACGAGAGGAGCACCACCTCCAATGGCCACGATATAGGTTTATAAAAGAAATTTAGTACTCATAGGCACAAAGAAGATTATTACACTCAACAGAAAATTTCATAAGGTATACCTGACTTTCAACAACTTTAAGCTTTTCCCTGCTCTCTGCCAGAAATTCTGAGTGTTTTGTTTTTTGTTCTTCCACTAGAGGATAAAGATGTTTGTTTAGTTCTCATTGCGGAGATTTTAGTTGGTTTAATCTTCATATAATAAAAAAATGATCGATTGTATTTCAACTTACTCTTCTTTTTCATGTCACAGTGCTTCTCAGCATGTTGGATTTCCAACTCTTGAAATTTAACAACCATTTCCTAAAGTATAAAAATACAAGTATATAGTTCCTATATATTTACAAAAGTTTGAGAATAGATTACTTATGTGTAACTAGTAGTACGTAGCTGTTAATAAACAAACATTTTGAAGATGTAGGGTAGTTAGGATGGCTGAGAGGATAACACTAGTTCCTCCCACCCCTGCGACAGCATTTCAAAAGCCCTGGAGCTCACATGTGGGCTGAGTTTTGACTGATTTCATTCCGATCTGATTCCGAAGAATTTTTCCGCTGGTACTCTGGTTTTGTTTCGCTAAGAAGATCGACCTTTATGCCAATATCTGAGCCGTCTCCATTATTAGTAACATAGACGTTGGAGTTATAGCTTGAAATATTGAGAGGTAAATAAAATTATTCTCCTATTTATGACCTTAGCACAGTATGACTTATTATGACCTCTTATTAGTTATTAGTATATTCTAATACATTATCTCTAAGAGTAAGTGTTCATCTTACCTTGAGTGCTTAAAATCCTCTGTGCATTTGGTTTCTGATATATGTATATATACCTCTTGTAGGATTTATTGACAATAAATATAATAATAAACAAGATAATAAATGGCAACTTTAAATCTTTAAAGTATCATGTCAAAATAACATAATTTCAACGATGATCGATAAAAGAACAAACAGTATAAGCCATTACTGAACATAAAAACTAGATAAAGTTTCTTTACTTGATACTGCTCCTCCCGTTGTTTATTGATGAAACCTATCTCTTCCCAATCTGCTTCTCCTGAAAAAAACATAAAAGAAAGAAGACATGGAGAAGAGGGGAATAAAAAAAATAAGAGGAGAGAAAACGACTGAAAAGAAGAAAGAAATAAAACAAATAAAGAGCAACAAATAATTTATGAAGTGAGAAGAACAGGGACTAAACTTGACTAAAAAGAAAAAAAGCAAAAAAAGCAAACAAACAAACAATTAAGTAAGCAAAAATGCAGATTAGAAATATTTTAGAAGTCGTAACCCTTCATACCTTTTTCCACTCTCTCAACCACTACAGCAACATGGTCCTTCAACGCATTGAATAAATCACGTGTAGCTAAAACCCTGCAAAAAAATCAAAACATATTTTTCAAAATTATCAAGGCTCCTTAACCCTTTGACTCCTGAGAACTTTTGCGATTTTGAACGATTTTTTGTATCAAAACAATCAATCGGCTTTCTCTA
>JAOBAY020065132.1:0-12393 GCA_025331085.2 Zoanthus sociatus
CATATATGGAAACTAACTGTGTAAAGTGTTACCAAGCTGAAAAATGTCAGAATAAAATTTTGTTGTCATTTTCAAGTGTCGAAGGGTTCGGAAAGCTCATGAAATTTAATAAAACAATTATTCCATTTGCGCTTATTAAATATGAGATGATTATAGTTGGCTATTTACCATCTCATATCCAATGCGCGCTCTTGTCCTTGGAATAATTGTTAAATAGCCGCACATAGTGTTAAAAGCAAGAGCATCCTTCAACAGACTTAACAAAGAATGGAAGAGCAGCCAGTACAATATCCGAACCAACACCAAGATTTTTAACTCTAACGTATTGACCGTCCTCCTATATGGGAGTGAAACTTGGCGTATGACAAAAAGTGACGAAGACAAGCTTGACATATTCCAATAGAAATGTCTAAGAAAAATCCCAAAAATTCATTGACCAATGAAAATAACAAATGTAGAAGTAAGAACGAAAACAGACTGATCAACGAGAGTAAGTGAACAAATGAAAATCCGAAGATGGAAATGGCTAGCACATGTTTTAAGAATGGAATTAACCAGATTCGAAACCGAGAACAGCTATCACATGGGCATCAGAGCCGGGGGAAAAGGAGAAGAGGTCGACCAAGGGAGACGTGGAGGAGAACAGAAAGAGAGAGACGAGAGATGGGATTTGAGTCATGGAGGGAGGCGGTACAAGCGGCCAAGGACAGAAGGAGATGGAGAGATTTGATAAAAGGCCCGATACTCCAGTCAGGAGTTAGGACATAAGAAGAGAAGTAGAAAAGTTAAAATTTGTTTCGAGAAAAACGCATCTGAAATAACACCGCTAACTTGTTTGTTTACTTCCGGTAACAGTTCATTTAAGAACCAAATAAGCATTTAAAAAAAAATTTTTTTACTTCGATAATTTTTTGCATTTCAAAGGTACCGTAATCTTAAGTAGGAGTCTGGGCCTATTCATCGGCTATGTCGTTCTATCTAATATAAAGGTTATAAAGAAGCTGTCTACAGCCTACAATAACTAGGCGGCTCACGGATGTTTAAAGAACGTAACTGCTCAACTATTTACATGTATTTAGTACTAGCATGCACACTGTATCAACACTAGTCTTTGAGACGATCATTTTTGTATTGCATTAGCTTCAGACTGAGTGTTAGCATCCAGCACTTGTTTTAAAAGCTCGTCGACAGTGCTGTCGTCAAGAAAGTTTTTCTGTTCCGTGTCTCCTAAATCCAGCTCAGGAACCAGAACAGCTAACAGTTTACACACATTCGACCGCAAATCACGAAGTTTACTTTTGGATTCAATTAGTTCATCAAATACCTCCTGTGGCTTCAAGCTACAAAACTTTGCTACAAGGCTGAGATTTTCTATACTTTTATCAATGCTTTCTTTTTCTTTTTCTTTTTCTTCATGTTTTTCTGGTCCCCCATTAACTGTGATTACCTCTGGAGGAGGTTTTGGCTTTTGCGGAGTCTCTATGATAATACAATCGTCATCATCATCATCTTTATAACCTGTTGTTTTGGGTTCCAATTTAATTCGCTGAGCCGGAGGTTGGTCAGAGCTTTCACTTGGTGACCGTTTTAAAGCATTGCCTTGTATTCTGAAAAAAAAAAAAATTACTTAGTGACATCGAAATATCATCCACTTGCCTTGTAAAAAGCTCTCAATGAACAATTTTATTAGCCGTTAGCTCAGAATGAGATATGAAAAGTTCTCAGTCTACACAAACCGTATCCCACAACTTGTTAGCTTTCACACCTATTTTATAATTTTTGCTTAGATTACACAATGGCCGCGCATGGTTAGTGCAGATGGTAAGATCGCTGCTGCCTTCCGACCACAAAGTCACCAGTTTGGTCTCGGCTCTGCAGAGATTCAAGTATTTGTGCGACTTCTTTTCAGCCTAAGCTAACTCAGCTTTCAATCCTTCCGGGGTATGGGTAAACGAGTGCCAGCGGCTTCTGGAAGCTAACCTGCCATAGATTAGGAGATAAGCGCCGATTCCACGGTCAGGTACCTGGCTCATAGCTTAAATTACACATTATATGCAAACCAAGTGCTTTAGTAACAAGAACTTGGTTTGCGTGTGTTATACAGTTCATATGAGAGAGAAGCTTCCTACCTTACAAGCAAGAAAGAACAGCAAGTGATCTATTAACTATTGCAATTTGAAGATTTGTCGTGATTAAGTTTCGCTCTCTACAAAAGATTCAATTAGCCGTTGTATACATTAATTATGCAGCGCTTTCAATAAGTTCCAGATAAGGTGATCATAGACAAAAAGTAGGCGGTTATATAGTTTGTGAAAGACTAAAGGCCTCCGAGTCATTTGGGGTTATTCTCCCCAAGAAAATTTAGAGATTTTGGTACCCCAAACAAGTATTTTCCTGCATTTTAGCAAAAATTCATCAGTCTCATAATTGTTAGCAACAGACATTTTTTGTTGTACAACAGTCAAGAGAGTTTAACTAACTTATATTTGTTTTATTATCAAATGAACTCAAACCCATTCTTTTTATTATTCGGAACACTGTTCAAATAGAACCCACTATGGCAATAATTGCGTTCGACGAAGGAGAACGCTTTCTAATCGTGACGTCACGGCTGGATGTTATGCTGTTTCGAGTGTGTGTAACATTTGCCTCGTTTTCGTGTATATGGCATTTGCCTCGATTTCGACATACGCGCGAATGTCCAGTAATGCCTTGGGGCTTTTATTTTCGTTTTTGGCAGTTTTGATTTTGATCGTGCAGGTAAGTTTCGAGTTTTCACTGTTTTAAATACAATGATGATTTCAAAGTTTTTGGAACCTTTTTATCAAAACCTGAGCAAAGTATGTGTCGCAGTTGGAGCACATACAAAGGCAGTTTTTCAAGCTAAATCGCACACAACGCTTACTTCATTCATCTGCCGTGTTGCATCAAGGACGAATAGTTCTTAGTCTTGCTGCATTAACCTCCGAGTCTGCAAAACAACTGACTTTACGGCTTGGAGAAGTTTGTTTGCAATATTTTATGGAAAGAAATAAAAAATACAAGAGTTTGAATGGTCTTTCGTTTACGTTTTTATTAACTCAAATCATATTTACTAACCCCACGGGACAGGGTGACATCATTAATCCATGGCAGATTTTTTGTCAACGTTTAACTATCTATGTCGGCTAAAACAGAGCCAAAGTGAGTTCCTCAACAATGAGTCTAATCTAGTGTCTTTTTTAACTTGTCCAAAAAGTTGGCTTTGCTCTCCCTTTGTGTCCGTGCATTGTTTCCTAACTAATTGTCTGTGTGCTGGAATATTGAGATGACACTGACAGTGTCCAGCTCACTACACTTTCTTGTTCCCTACTCCCAGATTTGCACAAAGCTCGTCGGTGGAAGTATGACTATTCATGACATGTTTAATTGTGCCGGTAGAATTTCGAGTAAAGCAGCCTTTATTCACAACCATAAAGAAGAACAAATTGTATGATGACTACGAAGAGTGACAAATTAATGAACTTTTGCATTGTGGAACATCAGATCTTCAAAGCTTCCTTTTTCTTACTTTTGTTAATTTCTGTGGAATAATAAGACCCCAACTACTTAAAGTCCTGAACCTCTTCCAGATCTTTATTTCCAGCCTTCATTCAATAACTCACACACAAACTGTACTTAACCACTTTCGTATTCTTTGGGTTGAGCAGTAGTTCGACTTTATGGCACTCAGACACTATTAGCAGGGCTGGACATTAGCGGTAGCCAACTAGCCACAGACTAGCAGAAATTTACACTAAGCACTTTGGCAGTAAACAAAATAAAAGTTTCTGTCTTTATCAAGGTAGACATCTCAGAATTTCAACGAATGGCTAGTAAAAGAAAAATGTTTCGCTAGTAGTATCAAGGTTGACACTAGCCATTAGACTAGTAAGTTGAAAAGCTAGTGTTGAGCCTTGTATAGGGTAGTGAGTTTCTGTTCTTGGTTGACTTCATCTGACAACTGGGCAATATGGTCGGCAAAGTTTAGATCTGTCACATTGCACGACTGCTAGGTAGCACCGTGATTATCCTCCTGTCAACTGATTGTCGAAGGGTATAGTCCTAGTTTTCAGTATTTAGCACAGAGGCTATGATATCAAACCAGTCAGTCTCGCTATTTGGCGTGATGACCTTAGCGCCAGTTTCCAGTACATTTATCTAAGTAATTATCCACATTTACACGACAGAACGTTGATAACTAACCACAGTTAAAGCTGGGGACAAATTATCACTATCGCCTTGTCGTTGCGGCTCAACGACTTGGCGAGACAGTGACCAAGAAATAATGCAAGACACACTGTCGTCAACGATTCGGCAGAGTGATCAAAATTTATATCATATTTCAAGGTCGTGCCAGTCTTACATTCTTTATTTTTGCCTTTACTTGGTCAACTTGCAAAAGGAAACAATAGAACATCAATGCGTTTCTTATACATAATATGGAAATATACGAAATGTGAATATACAAAATGTGAATATACCTGAAACATTGTAGCCTATCACTCGTATTTCTTCTGCAATTTTTTCCCATATGTTGGCTTTCATCTTTTCAATCTTATAATCCTTCATAGACATATAATAAAGGACAGAATACATTCGAAAACTATTTATAAGGGCCTCCTCAAACGACGCCATGTTGAAAACTTCGTAGCAGCAACTCAGCGATTCCATGTGCTCCAGCGAATTCGCTGGAAGGAGCGTACCAACACAGCCACAGTGCTTGGTGACTGCGCAATGTTGTCACTAGGCCGTAGCGACATGGCGACAGTGATAGTGTGTCCCCAGCTTAAGGATAGCACGAGTAGTAACTTTTAGAAGAAATCTAGTCATTATCTACTGCAAATACTGCAATCTGATTGGTTACTGTACTTGCTATTTATCAGGTGAGTGTCTGCAAGATGTGAACAAGTAATGCAATATGGCATCCCTTTTCCCACTTTTCAGACGTTTCGGAGAAAAGAATTAAATGCTATTGTTCAAAACGTAACCCTGAAGAAAACCAAAATAGCAGAAAAATATGGTATAAAAAATTCTAAAGGTAAGGAAAAAATGAATTTAAGTATCAATCTACGAATGTTCACTGGTGTACATCAGCATTGGTAGTTTGAATAAGTTCAGCAACTGTTTATCAAAAAAGTATCGTTTCGTTGTTTCTTCTTCAGTGATTTTTACTTGCTCTCTATTTCTGTTGAGAACTGATAGAATGAATGTCATTTTATAAGGCGATAGAAACTGAAACCTCGTGTTCTAGCTATTAATTAGAGGTAAAAAGAGCAACCACTGTATTTACCGTAGATGCACATTTCCCCTTCTTTAAGCCAAAGGCTTGCATATTTTTTTAGTGTGACATTTTTCTGGGAGAAGGAAATGCAAAGATCCAAGAGAAAACCAAATTTTCATATCAAGAATGCCAAATTCTTGCCAAGCATAAAACCTGCTTGACATAGTTGTTACTTTTCATGTTTCCAATCACTGATGATCTGGGTTCGAGTCCTAGGCTTTGCACACAGACTGAGATTTCTCAAACTCAATCTACTCCTCTGGGGTTTTCTTTGTTTTAGTACACTTTTCCTCCCCCACCACACCCTTTTTAAATAGTCACATCAGGACAATTATGTTTGACTGTGCCTGCAGTAAATGGGGAAACCAACCCCAATGAACTTTCTGTTCAATAGTAATCCTAATCAAAAGAGCAGGGCTTCACATGAGGCCTGGAGAACAGCGAATTTGGCCGGTTCCTTCTTGACTTTTGAGAAATATTCGCCATAGCTTCATGTGATTTTGCCAGAGCAATTTTTGGGTGGCAGTCAGATAAATTGTAAAGTTAAATATCAAATGTAACGAATTTGCAAATTTAAAAATAAACATTTAACCATATTTGCCGGAAGTCTCTAGCTTTAGCGATACGTCTTGCTCTGATATTACCCCGCACTGTCACTAATTACTAAAGATTTTTGTCATGGAAAACAGTACCGTATTCAACAGTATTGAAACCCTGAAAGAGCCTGGATTTGGAATTAAATGATTTCGTATAATCTGTTATTCTAAAGTGATAAAAAGTTCGAATAAGTAAATACCTTGTTGATAAATCATCTTGTGGCTCACTCTTCACTTTCGTGACTGCCGCAGAGGGGAGGGGTGAGTTTGTGGCTACAGCAGCCACTGATGCTGCACCAGAGTGAACTTGCGAGATTTTAATTTGTGGCTGGACATTTGCAGAGTTTACTGCTGGTTGCTTCTCCTGCACAGAACTGGCCTATTGGAAAACCACGTATTGAAATCATTTATTCACGAAATAGCATATTTAATCTCTAATTGTGAGTGTATATAGTATTTTACAAACAAACTGGCTTTGCTAATTGCTGATTGATTAACCCATGACCAAATTCTAGTACATTTTGATCTTAATATGAATTACATACAAATCTGATGGCACTTTACGAGCCTTTCTATTCCATAAAATAGCAAAACACGGCAGCTTATGATTTACAATACCGTAAAACTCTTAAATTATTTCCTGCTTCTTCAAACTTTTTTTTTGAAGAACTGGTAGCCACAATAGTTGGGACAACAACCAGAGGAAACAGTGTTTAACTGCCCTTGGACATTACACAAATATTTCACAGTTTCGCTATTAGCAGAAGCTGTTATCCATTCATAATTGCAGTAAAGAGGACCCATTACAATGGAAGCAGGCCAATATAATGGCTCTCATGCTGTAATGAGGGTGGACAAAAGATTGTAAGAGAGGGTAATTTTGTTTTGCCACAGGCAACCCAAGCTTAGTGTTAGTCAACTGAATCACCTTTACAGTTATAGTGCAGGGGTTTCAATAAAAGCCGTTTACCGGCGGTCTACCACCGCCTGTGGGACCTCTTACCGCTGTCTGTTTGGCCCTGACGGCCTTACGTCATTATGGCCCCATTTGTGGTCACAGCCGCCTATTACACCTTCAATGGCCGCTTATAACTAATGTTATTGAAACCCCTGATAGTGATTTGTATTGAGTATAAGATAAATTTGGGTTGGGTTGCCTGTGGTTTTACCAGGTTTAGTTCGCAAAGGATTGTATATAAAATCGCTACCTAGTGATGCATTGTGATTTCTTTATCAGGATGAAACCACTGCAGTCTTAATATCGAAGTAGCGATAAGTTTTAGATGTGAAGAAACTTACAACAGCAACATTCACTAATTCATGATACTTATCACATCAAGGAGAACCTCACAGCTGCAGACCTACTGTAGTATTACAATGTGGCCCCTAAACTAATATGTTTGCTCTCACGAACAACTGTAAAACTTGCTGATGCTACACAGCATTGAGTTGAGATATGCTTAATATTGTGAGATAATGTAATGCTGCCTGGTTAGCCCAGTTGGTAAGGCACCAGTCTGCTGTGCGGGAGGCTCGAGTTTGATTCCTGGCTGGACCAACACTCAGGGACTTAAAATAACTGAGAAGGTGCTGCCTTTGCTCTAACATCTGCAAATGGTTAGACCTTCGCATCTTCTCTGATAAGGACGTTAAACCGTAGGTCCAGTCTCTCAATCTCTCTGTTGAGGGACTAAAAAGAACCCACACACTTCTTGCAAAGAGCAGGGTGGTGATCCTGGTGTTGCGGTCTGTCTTTTCCACCGAGGGCACTTCTTATTGGCTGCCAATTTGTGCCATAACATGTGAGCCACTCAAGCAGACTTTCTAAGACCCTCACACTGTTAAAATCTGTAAAGCGCTTAGAGCTTTAGGATAAGCACTATATAAATATTATATTTATTTATTTATTATTTATTTATATTTATTTATTTATTTATCATGCTGTAACCGTAAGTGTTACTTACGTATGATTTACTAAAGTACATGTAAAATTAGTGAGCTTACTTTCGTGACTGTAGCAGATTGCACTGCAACTGATGGCTTATTCTGTGCTTCCGTAGCTGCCACAACAGGAGCTGATGGGACAGTGACATTCTGAACAGTTGAACTTGCAGCTGTTGTGACTTTTCCTGATACTATAGCTGTTGGACTGCCCTGGGAAGAGGGTGCAATATAGCGGTATCTATCGTTAACTGTTACTTTATGGCGACCAAGTTCTGAAGGTTGTGACTGAGATTCCTCAGTAATCAGGGCACTCATCGGTGATACAGATGACTCCACATGTCGTTTCACTTCCTTCAGTGACTCAAGTGGTTTGTACACCACTGCAGTTAATGGTTTGACTGCAGTAGAATGTGATGGTGTTTGTGTAGACAGCAATGCTTGTCGGGTAGCTACTGCTGTTTGGTTAGATAGGTTTTTGACAGCAGTTGTGATGGGCTGTGAGTTCAACTGTTGGACAGGTTGGTTTGGTATCTTGATGTGTATTACCTTCTGACCAGCAGAAGGGTTTGTCTGTTGAAAATAATAAATAGATTTAGGCACTGCCTAAAAGCGGAGCTCCCAAAGAGATTCAACCTATCAGAGGCCACGAAGGTTGATTTCTCGCCAAATACACAAACAATTTACAAATGCTAAACGCCAAACACATGAAGGGAAAGAAAACATATACCATTTAGAAAAAAGTCACTTTAAAGATGAACGAGAAAATAAAACATATTTCACTCGTGTACACGGATGTCGTACGGACAGACGGACATGATGTCATGACGTTGAAAATTCAACTCGATGCATATACCATAATTTCTTAAGTATGGTGCTCCATAGGAGCTCCGCTAAAAACGTATTTATAACATAAAAATATAAAACCATGTTATCCATTCTTGGTATTTTTCAACTTTTCAATTTTATCATTCCTTGTTTCTATGATGTCCCGCTAAAACTTTTTATACATTTTTCATACTGGAATAGTTCACTTTCTTTAAACAGGAGCTAACACCATTTGTGCATGAAGCACAAATGCAATTCATTGGTTAGGTTTTATAAAGGCCATCACATACTCTTCGTTAGGAACATTTTGGAAATTACAACAGCAGGTAGTGAGGTATGTAGTCATAAAATAATGTTTAATATGTTCACTGTGAAAATTCCGTGAGCACGAATGGTCACAATTGATTACGAGATTCTGACGAATCTAAATTACATGAACTCTAACTTACGGTGATCCGATACACATTTCAACTTTAAGTTGTCTAAATTACAGTTGCTATGATGAATAACTAATGCTCGAAGCGCCAGCTCCTTACACTATTTACGGTGATGATCATAAACAATTCAACCTTGAGATATCTAAATTAATTACAGTTGCTCTGATGAAGGACTAACACTCTCAACGTCAGCTCCTAACAATACTTACAGCAATGATCCTAAACATTTCAACCTTGGGGTGTTTAAATTACAGTTGCTCTGATGAAGGACTAACACTCTAAATATCAACTCCTTACACTATACTTACGGTGATGATAATAAACAATTCAAGCTTGAGATGTCTAAATTAGTTACAGTTGCTCTGATGATGGACTAACACTCTCAACGTCAGCTCCTAACAGTACTTACAGCAATGATCCTAAACATTGCAACCTTGGGGTGTTTAAATTAAACTTTCTTTTACGAAGGGCTAATGCTCCAGACGTAAGTGATGATCATAAAAATTTCAATAATTACGTATACAGTTGTTCTTCTGACAAAGGTGAAACTCACTAAATGTAGGCTGCCCAATCTGTTTGCAGTAATAAATAGGAGAAAGTTCAATATTTACCGCCGATCTCTATTGCAGTTTCACTGACAAAGGTCTAACTTTAAAAAAAAAAAAAAAGCTCCTTGAATTATTCACGCTCATGGTCTGACAAAGTTCAATTTCGAGTTGTCTAAAAACACAACTGTTACTGTGTAACTTTCAAACCATACGCTCCTTAAACTACTTATGGTAATGATAAATATTATTACTTATAATATACTCAACAAAATCACTCGATTCTGATTGGTGGAGACGAGTAAAATTTTAGCGTAAATTGTACTCTTCAGGGTACCAATTAAGTTGTTTATGGTAACGACGTGAGCACCAAAAGTTGGCTGAACAAAAACAAAAATGGCCGACAGTTGATTTGCAGCTTTCAATGAAAACGACGAACAAAATTTAAAACAAAAAGCTACAAATCAAAATACAAACAAAAGCACTCAAACCTGGATGGCTGTATGGCGTAGTTGGGCAGAAATACGAGGTTTAAACCCAATACTTGAAGAACACGAATCTGAAACTCCCCATCGAAGTAATTTTGTTGAGTATATTATAAATAAAAACTCGCCCTACGGGCTTGTCCAATTTTGAGAAATCTGAAAACATCACTCGTACCTATTAATTACGAATTGTACGTGCGATTTCCTATACAAATCTGGACACAGTTTAAAAAACACTATAAATGTATATCTACAGAAAACGGGAACAGAACTCAACAGTGTTTTAACGTTAACACTTTTATTTCAACTTAACAAAATTTTGGTTCAATCTGGCATATGACCGTGATACTTCACAAATAGTGGAGTATATATGAGACAGTAGAAAAAAAATGCCTGAAGTCACCATTTTGTGAGATTGAGCTGATTCCTTTAGTTAATTTTACATATACAAGCGTTTAGGGATTGATAAAACTCTCTCTGTCTTGTATCTTGCAATCACTCCAGTTTTGTTTGGTATTTTTTGTCACTTATATATACATATATAATTGGAAATTAATAATAGGTAAAAACAGTGGGTCATAAACGGATTATACTGCATAAACTTGCAAACCACTTTGTGCATGACATATTGGAAGTGCTCTGTTAATCAGAAATTTAATATTTGAAACCTTAAAACTTTTCTTAGCTTATACATTTCGTTAAAGCTCGAAACAAACTTGTTTTATTAAGGCTCACACATTTCCACTTCAATCTCCTTGAAGATAATTCGCACGAGTTTTTCGGCAGTTTCGTTTTCTTGCTCTATAGCCAGATTAAAGTCTTCGTTACACAAGCCTGTGACGTCGTATCCCTTGCGAGGAAACTTTCCTTTTTCCGTGTTTGCTAAAAAAGCAAAAAACAAGAACCGTTCAGTTAAAAGAACAAACGCATTAGAATTATATATGTTGTAGTTCAAATTGTCCTCTGGTACAATTTGCTTTGTACTGGTTCAAAATATTTTGTACTGGTTTCAAATATTTTGTACTGGTTCAAAAATTTCAAACCAGCACAATTTTTCTTGAACTGGTACAAATTGAACAAGATTCTAAAAAGGGATTTTTATTTTTGGAAAAATTCCTTTTTTTTTTACTCATTTTGCACTATCCTGATTTTCTCTTCTATCTACAACTAACATATAACTCTTACTATTACCTTTATCTTTTTTTGCTGCAAGTAGCTAGGATTGAACCCGTGACCTTCTGCCGTTGAACTTCTTAAAAAAAGCTCGATTTTGGAAAAAATGTATAAGACTGAGCCATATAATGTAGCTGATATCCTTTTCCTGTTAGTTGGCTTTATAAGCTCGTTTAAAATTTAAACTACTTACCTCTCTAATCCCGAGAAAAACGCTATGTTTCAGCAAGTTTAATATCTTTCTTTGTACTGCAGCTATTGTGCGTTTCTTGTTGGCTTGTAATCTGGTGCAATTTGAGATAAACTAAAGCCTCGCTTAAAATTTTGTTTTCTGTAACAGTTTTAGGTCTTGAAGCATCACTTTTATGGGATCAACTGTTTTATCTCCTTTTGCTGCAGAAGGCACTTAGCTTAAGATCTTAAAAAAAAGACGGCACTCCTGAAAATGTGTACTCCGATAAGATGCGAAGATAAATTGTGTGTTTTGTTAATCATGAAAAATTGATGGACAAAGGTTTTGAAAATGGAGCGATTGGTTAAAAATTTTGTGATCATCGTCGAAATATTAATGTATGGAACTGACATTAAGAGCGGATCAGTACTGTGCGAGTTGCTCTGACGAGGTGGTGTGATCAAAGCAGCATGACCAGCTACAGCTTAACAAGTGTGTTTTCGTTCACAGATGTCAGTGTCAATACATGCGTCAAAGGTGCGTCTTAGTTATCATAACCTGTACAGGAATACCCAAAATAAGTATATACTTTACGTCTGCTGAGGTCCACTGACGCAACTACTGTCAAAGAGATGCTGAAAGTCAAGAGCAGTTTACTTTTGATAGAAAAATAAATCAAATAACTGATGGATAAATGATTTATTAACACATGAGGTAGATTATCTTCCACTGCCAAGTAACTATTCGGCTAAATCGCATCAGTACGCCATTAGTCAGCCTAGTGGAATAAAGCAATGCTGTCAGCAAAAAAAGACAGGCGAGAAAGATTACAGAAATTATAATAACCAATAGTTTAAGGTCAGCAGCTATTTTTGTCTGAAAAGAAAATTATGAGACCTGCACGGTGACTGAGG
>JAOBAY020065143.1:0-12393 GCA_025331085.2 Zoanthus sociatus
CATGTACAAAACATTGTGCATAACATAACCATAAACCGAAAAAGGAAGATTACCTCTGCATATTGACAGTGCATATACCATTATACAGAAGTTCCATATTTTCTGAAAGCATATAAGTTTCGATTATGTGTCCCACTTTCACGTATTTTCAACACAATTGTTCAAAACGTATATTTGATAATTCATAACACTTTGGTCAGCGATAACACTTTGATAACTTGGTAATTTGTCTAAACTGCTGCATGCTCTCTTCGTTTACTGATCTTGTCGACCATTAACTTTGCGGTCACTTCGTTTTTTGCTGCTGGGTCAGCTCTTTTAGGAATGCGAGCACTCATGTAAATTAGTACTGTTTATTGGTCAATAAATACGTACTGTTGATTGGTCAATGCGAACATGTGACTCCAGAATGTAATTGATTGATAAATACTCACTGTTAATTGGTCAGTGGACTGCAAAACAATAGAACAATAGCGAATTCCAGTACACTCCAGGAAAAAAACAAACAAACCTAGTTTAAGACTGGGCTCCACAGGTAGCCCAGTAAATAGCCTTACAGATATTTGTTGTTTATTTGTCGTCTAATGAATTTGGCTGCCCCACGTATTACTAAATACTTAAGATATGCCTAATCATGAAAAATCACGTGACTGATGACGTCATTTAGTTGAGATTCCTTCTGCCACGACGACTTACTTTTCACTTTTTTAAAAAGCTACTGTGTTCGCTTACCGTAAAGAAATATAAAATACCTACTATCACATTTACGGTTGATTGGTATTACATTTACTGTTAGTCGGAGGTATTACATTTACGGTTAAAAAGTATTACATTTACGGTGGGTATTACATTTACGGTTGGTATTACATTTACGGTAATACAGAAAAAATTATGGTTCATGGCTAATTTTCGCTGGTACAGCATCGCTTTTAGCGTTATGAACGATAGAAAAGTGAGTTTTACGTGTGTACCAAATAGCCATCTTCGTATATCTTTGACGAAAACTTTGAACAATATATTTATGAGGATATAAAATTGTGAAAAGAAAAACACCTACCAAACTCGTTAATATCATCACAAGGGTCAAATTCTAGTACCTTCTCTTCAAACACCAAACTTTTTTGGACTGCAAAACAAAAAAGATCATAAATAACTTAAACAAAACGCGCGTTTTGATTGGCCCACAAATATTTTCATCGCGCTATGAAGCACAATATGATTGGTTGCCTCCAAGTTTTACAGTTTTATGAAAGAATTACGTATACATGCACGCTTCGTATATGGTCCGTCTTTTAAAAAATAATAATTTCAAAAAAGAAATAAAACATGTTCTCCGTGTCTTCATAGCCTGGTGAAAACCTTGGCAACGTTTGTGAGAATTATTGCGTAGGTGATGAAAATCCTCAACTACGTCTAGGGTTTTCGCAAATCTGCTCTCGAATTCTCCCAAACGTTCGCCGCAGTTTTAACCAGGCAATGATTACAAGGAAAACTTGTTATATTTTTTAAATGAAGCGTAATTAAAGCACGGATGTGACAATTTTTATACAAAGACAAAACGAAATACGTCTTGATAGCAGAGGAACTGACACCAGTCAATTAAATGGCAAATACTACAGAGGAAACGAGAGAACGAATACTGAATGCAAGGAGTGGTCTTGCAAGAATTTACTGAAAAATCTAATACAGACAAACCTGTATTGCGTATATAACGATCTTGTATATAGCGATCACCCTGTGTGTAATGGTCACTGATCAACGTCTCCCAAATCATCCCTTATATTTACTGTTAGGTTGACCTTGATATAGCGGTCACCCTTTCGTCTTCCTTATTCCACAATTTCATGGTGTTTTATTGCACAGTCACAGAATATGAATACCGGATTAACGAATTACGAAAGACTTTAAGTTATTCATTAGCTTGTTAAACAACAGCCACCAAAGTGTGGGGTCTTTGAAAATACAAATACTATCAGTTTTTCAAAAACATATTTCATTGCTCACGTTCACACATACCAAGTGTCGGGTCTCACAAAAATACAAATTCTATCAGTTTTTTAAAAACATGTTTCATTGCTCACGTCTCACACAAATCAAGAAAATTACAAAAATTATAACTAGCGGTATTACTTGGAGGTATTGTAAGAATGAGCATCAACAAAATGTGTTTAATATTTTGCGGGGCTTTGTTAATTAAGAAATATAAAATGGTTTCCGTCTTTACATAACCTGATGAGTAAACACGCGGGAGGTTGCGAGAACACGAGATAAGCGTTGGAAACTACGACGCGAAGAGGAATTATCAGTTTTTCCAACGTTAAGTGATAAAGAAACCAACATAATACTGAAAACTGTTCAAGGACTTGCAAGTTTAATTGTAAACCTTAACTTAACCTTAATTGTTTAACTTATCTATAACATGAGAAGTTTTCCACTTTTTAAAGGAATTCTGGAAAAGCGATTATGGGCTTCTCCCCAAATTTTTACGCGCCAAAGTGGGCAAAGGAAAGCAAGGAGTGGAGCAGGGATTTGTATTAGTATTTTAAGAGTACATGTCCAGGTAAAAAGTGTCTCAGTTTCGATATTACGCCAACAGAAATACTGACTCTAATTCATCAGATGGTCTTTTAATTTTTCCATGAAAAACCCATATCGATCAGGACAGCAAGATTCGTAACTGTGATTCTATAAGGAAAAGAGATGCTTTTTTTTGAAGGACTGTAAAGCGTACTTGGAATTGGGTGGGTTTGTTTACGTCTACGAGATTGAATTGAAAGATAGCAAGGTTTAATCTTTTAAAGTTCAAGGTCAATTTATTACCAATGAGCCACTCCTGCACCTTGCGTAATTCATGGTTAACAAGCAGCTCAATAGCCTCTCCTTTACAGCCGCTGCCTGAGTTGTCACTCAAGGCTTTTCTCCTCAGGAACGGCTGCTTACCTTAGTGCAACATTCCTTTCCTTGATTTGGCCAATCAGAGCCTTAGTACAGGAATGCAGAACGTTTTCCCGTAAAGGAAGTTGAGGTTGTCGATGTCGCCAAAACCTTCAAAGTAAATGCTTTCAGCGAGCATCAGAAGACCACTATACGGATTCTTATCAAAGAAAACGGCATATACTAAAATATGGACTGGAGCCTAAACTCTGGAGTCTGGAGTCTGGAGTCTTGAATGTAAAATTTTTAACAAAAATAATCTTTCTCAAATCAACGCCTTGCCTCTCCATAACATTCTATATTTCTAAAACAATATCTTTAAAATATGAACGGATTTGACGTTTTGTAAACCGTCTTTTATTTTTCTGACGCGCTTCAGTTGTATTCATTGATCATCAGGGGATTTACAAAATTACAACAATTATACAACACTTTTTAAAAACTTAGCTGTACGTGAGCAAAAGCACAGGAAATGACAAAGTACTGAAATACGCTTTGTGAAAAAAAATAATCATTTTATCAGTGTTAAAACCAGTTATCCTTTTTAAAAACATTAGTGAGAAAGCTCTTTCTATTAAGGATATAGAAAAAAAAAACATGTTTCTTATAGCTTGACAAAAGTTGTAAACTGAAACCTGTATCTTTGTATCTTCCTATAACATATTTTTATTTCTACGATACTCACCAAATATTAGCCTGCGCAGCCTACAGACAGTCTATTCCTCTGGAATAGTCCGTCTGCGTATTAGTGCACAATAACCCGTTTTAGTCGCAAGGATATATGTAGTCACTTTTGATTGGCCCATTTTATACACGTGTCGTACATGCTTCGTGGTTGGTCCAGCACGTTTCAAGTGCATTCATGAATTCCTTCTGTTTGTAGATTTCCGTTGTACGGTCAAATTTGTTTTAAAATTTGCATTTTAAAAGTCTAAATTATGTCGGATTCACCAACTGAGTGAATGTTATTTATGTATTATAAAATTGAAAAGAATCACGAGCGAGTGTTATTGCAAAAAAATGAAGGAGTTCGACTCGCTTGCAGAAATCGAAAGCCTTGGAATGGAAATGACGATAATAAAGTCAATATATTTGCAGGCATTATGTTGGAAAAGGGCTTGGGCCGGCTGCCTCGCAGGCTAAGCAGATATTGGCCATTTTGAAAAAATAGTTATGATGAGTCTCACCTGTTCGCTAGCTCTTTCTCCGACTCCGATTCGGATGAACCTGAAATAAAGTAAATAATGAATTTTATTAACAAAGGTTGCAAAGGCATCTGACATGATCGAAGGAAAACATAGATTGAAAAAAGTTGGAATATACTTACTTCCCAAGACAACAACTTCAGCATGTGAACGCTTGGTATTCTTCTCCATAGTTTTTTAAAAAAAGGGTTGAATGAGTCTGTGTGAATGACAACTTCCGTTGTAATGTAATGTCTGTCATGCATTCTTTGATGCGCATGGCATTCAATTACCCAATTCAAAAAAGCACGTATTGAGCTAAGTGAACAATTCTGTAAAAAAAAATAACATAACTTTACTAATACTTGACGAAATAAAACCATTCGAACACGTTTAAGAACCGCAAACATATATTTTTAAGATGTAAGGGTTTGTTTCGCTTCTTCAAGAGATATTTAGGTTTGAGTTTACAAAGCTTTTTTTTTCACTTTTAACACCCGCCACGATTGCCGACATTTAAAATTTCGGTCAAAAAGATTAAAATCTGATCTGCTCGTTTTGCCTTTGGACCTTGTGAGGTGCCAAGCGAAAACTTTCAAATATTTTTGTCTCTCTCGAAAAAAAAGGCTTGAAATATATCAGTGTGGATCTATTGGCAAAATATAGATGTAACGAATGCAACTGAGGCGATTTTAATACCAGCAGGACTGGATAACAACTAGGTCATCAAGAACAAACAAAACACTTCCGTAGTATTAATACGACCACTAACGAGCCGAAATAAAAAAAACAATTTGGATTTGACACGCATTAAACAGACATACGGTTGAGGTGGTCGTACGAAGTGAGTGAGGTTCCACTGTAGTATAGTATTCAGTTTTTTTTTAAAACAACCCCGCTGAGACGAGGTTCGGACAAAAAATCTGGACAAATGTACCAGAAAATATTGTTTTCTCCCCTTTCCCCTTTTCGGTTTAGAAAAGTAGGAGATTCAACAATCAAAAAAACAACCAAGTATTAATGCTACGGAAGTGTTTTGTTTGTTTTTGATGGCCTAGCGTTATTCCAGTCCTGCTGGTATTAAAATCGCCTCAGTTGAAGTCATTACATTTATTGAATACCACGAGTATCAAAGAATGCATGACAGACATTACATTACATCGGAAGTTGTCATTCACACGTACAGACTCGCTGCGGAGCTTGCGAACAGGCCGCGATTCAGTCGAATAGTATGTGACTTTTGTAGCCAAATGAAATAAAAACTTTTTTTATTTTTTTTTCATTTTGAATTTTTTTATGATGCTTTTTAAGGGGGTCCACTTTGGGGGTCCATTTTAGGGGTCCGTTTTGGGGGTCCACCGATTGTATCGACCCCCGCAAACTAAAACAGCAGAATTATATTAATTAAGTAACTAGGTGAAAATGTAACTGTTGGATTAACTCTTTGAAAACATTTCGGTGTTTGCATGTCTCAGCGATTTCTGAGTATTTTACAAAAGCCTGATTTTCAGATGTAAAGTAAAAAACCTGTAACAACAAGAGGTAACAAAGTTTTATGTTACCTTGCATACAGTGACAATGGTAACGGTACAATTCATGACCTCAACAAATGCAGTTATTGTTAGGTCTGTGGCAAACTCCTCTTGTAGTTTTTCAATGGCAGCTTCCCAGGTGGGCGGTCTAACATTATCTCCAAAATCCTCATCACAAAGAAAGTTGTACTTGTCATTCCCCGATTCCTAATTGATATGAAAAAGAAATCATGTAAAAATAAATATCTGAATAGTATCTAACATTATTTAATAAATAGATGTATAAATATGAGAACAAAAATCTCTGTTTAGAAATTCCAAAACGATCTGTTTTTGTTATTCGATATGGTGCGATAACACTGACTCACAAGTCCTCAATAGCTTGCCTTGTTAATTCACCTAGAAATACTGTAAACTTCTTCAAAGCTAATTTAACTGCTGCGATTTGTTGGACCTACAGTTTTTGGTACTACGAAATAAACTGTCGCTTCTAATCGGACAACCATAAGCATTATTGTATACTCACATCAAACCGATGACTTTTCAAAAATCCAAAGACCGCATCTTTGACTTTCTTCTTGTTCGTACCAAGCTGGTAAGCGGCTGCTGAATAGAAGCAGTCACCGTCTCCTCTCGGATTAAAGACTGTGTTAAACCCAAGGTTACCAAACTTTTCTTGCATTTTGTAAAAGAACAAAAGATTGCCAAAACTATTTAAACTACCGTAAACGATCGACTAAAAGCTTTCGCCAAGGAATAAGTGAAACAACTGATTGTGCGAAAAATGCTGTCAATCAGTCAAAGTGTAGTTAAAACAAGTATACAGAAATTTTGGACCCGCACACCTACCCGCACCCGCACCTTGGACCCGCACCCGCACCCGCACATTCCAACCCGCTACCCGCAACCCACGACCTTTAGTCAAACTCTGTGTAGCATTTACCCATTCTTTTTCTCCTTTACAGAAAATCTTATCATAGCTAAACTGATTGATGATCTAGTTAATATGTCTCGCTGGTTTTTTTATGTAATCTAAAACTAAGTCGCATTATTTTTGGCTTGTATCAGCATTTGATATTATTTATAGTTTATTGTATAGTATTTAAAACAAATGTATTGAATATTAAAAAAGCTCAGACACAACAAACTCAATTTATAGTTTTTCGTATAGTATTTAAAACAAATGTATCGAATATTAAAAAAAAAGCTCATAAAGATTAAATTTGATGTAGACAAAGCTAAATTTTTGGAATTTAAATCTTAAAACTCCGTATTGTTTATTTGAATATTCGCTCTCAAAACTCTCTATTCTTTTTTTATCATCAAACTTCGATAAAAGCCGGAAGCCTCAGCTTGTGACGGTCCTTACATGGCGCTATTGATTGTAAACACGGAAACTTTGTACAAGAGATAATTAGCATAATTTCTGACCAGCAAGTAGAATGAAGATAAATTGTATCCCGATCTATAATAGTAAATATTTGCATATTTCATTTGAACTTAGATTAAGCCGGAGCTTTTGTTTTGAAATTTTCACACCACCGCTTTCATATGTTAAAACTATCAATAATTTTTGTTTCTTTGGAAATCAGACTACAAAATAAAAATATGTGGTACAAAATTTTTTATCATAACTTTTAGCATATGGTGGCCTATGGTTTCTTTTAGACATTAAAGAGTTCATATTTCTGAGGAAGTAGAATTTGTAATTTAACAAGTCACCCATGACGACAACACGGGTTAATTATTTCTTACAATAATGTGAAATTCACACACGTCCTGCCGCAAATTATTATTACACTGACTTCTAACAAACATAAAAATCACTCACCGAGTCGAAGAAATTTTCTTCTTGTTAAACAGACATTAAAAATTAAACGAAAAATACTTACAAAAATTTGTTTGATTCGTTGAAAAAAGGTGCTAAAAAAGTGACCATCCAAATTTTCCCTCCAAAGCAATCATAATACGGACGAGTCCAGAAACCCAAACTCTTGTTTACAACTGGCGTTGAAATATTGATCAGCTTTGCAGCCATTGATTCGTTAAGTCGCATGGAGTAAAATTCTCTCAGTTCTTTTGGAGAGTATTTGCGCGCTTTCTCTCTTGGTTCTCTCCACCAAATTGTTCTCTTGTCGGTCAAGTAGTCA
The DNA here is from genome assembly GCA_025331085.2 of Zoanthus sociatus. NCBI lineage: Eukaryota > Metazoa > Cnidaria > Anthozoa > Zoantharia > Zoanthidae > Zoanthus > Zoanthus sociatus. Next base: position 7,801 of record JAOBAY020065143.1, read on the forward strand.
TGAACAACAGAAATATCTTTAGCATGAACTTGGCCTCCAAGGTTTTTGTCCCTAAATGCATACGGACAAAATCGTGTGTAGTTTTTGTACTGGTCACGTTCGAAGCACACGACAGAGCCGAAAATAGACGGCGAATAAAGTACATTTGAACGCACTAGTCTGTATAAGAAACGGTCATTCTCCACAAATGATAATCCATTAGATACTTTTAATCTCCAAAGCGAGGTTAGTAAATTCGCTACTGCTACTGCGAGCAAAGCTTCCTTTTTCCACCGGCTGTTGTCAAGCAAAAGATCAAGGACAACAGATTGATTTTTCTCACAACCTGTGTTCGTTTCCATCTGTTGTTGAACCTGTTCGAGGAACTGTAGTGCCCGCATTTTTAACTTGGTGTTTTCCTCCCCGGAGATATTGGCGCGCCTGATTCTCACTTTTGATGAATAAAGACCAACAGTTTGTTTGGAAATGGTTCGGGCAGACATCGGTAGATTTGTAAGCTTGGATCCAGCTACAATCCTCATGCCTCTGCAAAACCCGCTTGGCTTACATATTAGGATCAGAGCAGACAGTATCGCTGGTAAAAGCACAACATCTGTCTCTAAGAATCGCATTTTCAAACGTAGAAAACTAGACTCTCTTTCTCGAAAGAAAAATGTTGAGTCGGATTGCTCACAATTCACAAGGTCATACACTTAGTAAAATTTAATGGTATGAAATATACCCTGATCTATAATAAACTCACACTGCTGCTCTCCGGAGCTCTGCACCGTATGTATTCTAGAGTTGCAAAGGTTTGTTGATATTTAAAAAAGTTAGAGATTAATTGAGGTCACGCGGTCTTGTGTTCCAAAGTTTCTTGATTGGTTAGATTCTAAAAGCTATCTTGAAACCACAAAGGATGAGTTAACAGATTACAATGTCTGAAACAGGAAAATATTATAAGGTTTATTTGCAAAAAGTCTATGTTTGCCAAAAATAATAGTAAATGAATGATTAATGATTGAATTTAGAATGCCAATATTGTCACTTTGTGACTCAAAAGAATGTATTCGTTTCTCTCAGCGTCGTTGTTTCAAAATAAAGGTTTTGAAAATTAATTTACAATATCTTCTAAAAAACCCTTAAACATGTTTTAATGTTTTTTCAGATTGTTGAAAATGAAGATAAATAAATATAACACATAAAAAAAAGGATTATAGTGCTGAGAAATTTAAATGTTCTAAAATGCATGAAACTTCAGATGCATAATGTTCAGTTGTTCGGAATAGTTCAGTTGTTGAAACCGTGCCACTTCTTGCAACTACAACTTTACATCCACTCTCTCTTTCATGAGAACTTTTGAAACTTTTCTTTGTATGCTGAAAAAATCCCCAAAATTTACGAACAAGATAAGAATTGACTCAAAACTGAGATTATTAGAGTGGACGCCAGAAAACGTTTATTTCGTATACGCTGAAGCAAGACTCTGCCATTTCCATTTGGACATTATACAACTTTATGTTGCCAAGTAGAATATGAGTTTTAGATGCAAAGTGTTCGTTACGCGTCTACAAAATGAGAAGCCTCGTTTCAGACTTCGCCTATACACGCTTCTTTATATAAACTAGCTTTTTTTAGAACCAGAACACTCAGGTTTCAGAAATTTTAAGAACTTTTTAAGAATCATATTGACTATTGGGACTTAATCACTCGACCCCGCACAAAAATTTGCTTCTAATTCTATATAAATTTATTTGTTCTAGCAACAAGAACTGCCCCCTTTTTTATAAAGTAAATGTTTTAGGAAACCTTAAATGTGTCTTAAACGATAAAAGTGACTAAAAGTACAAGAACAATTTTCTTTCGTTCTTCCGCCTGCTGAGAACATTTTTTATAGCATTATAAGGACTTCAGCCCCTTCGATTTAGTGAAGTTTGAAATCATGCCATTTTACATGTACCTTTGGTTTCACTGCTTGAACAAAATGAGGACCTATTTTCAAACTATTAAGACTTATTTAAGAATTATATAAAGCTCAAAATGTCAAAACTTAACAAAATCGCGAGGCTGGGAAAAAAAAGCTACTATTCTTTTAAAAAGAAAATTGTATAGTGTTGTTTAACGACAAAAATGTGAATCATTACAAGTAAAATTTGTACGGTCATAAGACATATAGACATGTTTATCAAACAGCGAACCTCTTGTATCACAAGTTGCAAATGTTATATATAGTCAATACAATATAGTATATTGGTATCTAAAATGCGAATTTTAAAACTATCATTTGTATCCATCATCATTGGCTTAGCCAACCCGTAAGCCTGCAGGTCCGGGCCTTCAGATTATTTTGACAGGAAAAAAATTAGTAAAAGAGATTTAGAGAATGCACTTGAGAATAATGGAGTCACGACGATTCCAAAACGTCGGACATATGCGTTTATTTTAATTATCAACAGAGAAAAATAATATTGAAAATTATTTTAATTATCATGAATAGATGAAGAAAGGGAGCAGACTTTTTAAACATACGTGTTATTAATATTATTGTTATTTTGCAAGAAATGCTGTGTGGTTAATATTCATTGTGGATGATTTCCCAAGCCCCGGAACATTTGAAAAAAATCCTTGGTCAACATTGACAGATCTGCTACGCTATGCGCTTTGTTTTATGATTTTAGTAGATTTCTAGCAATTTCAGAAACGCAATTTTCAGAAATCTCCCGGACCTCCCTAGAAACGATTGCGCCCATCGCTCGGGCTATGGGCCTGCAAACATTTCACATCCTAGCTACGCCACTGATTATGCATGTTTATGAAATTGCAAACCTCTTACTCTTAGCGTGTGTCACAATTCGCAAACTGTTCTATATAGTCAATACAACATCAGCTATAATAGTATTGGTGACTAAAATGTGAATTTTGCTAGTACAATTTTTTTGAAAAGCAAGCCGTTCCAGTGGTGGCGAATTCGAGAATCTCGAGGAAGATTTAAACGAAGTCTAGAGTGAAACTTTAATAGAAGAAGAAATTAAGCCAATAAATAAAATTAGTTTTTCAGACCCTGATACATTGTCAATATATGAGAATCTTAAAAGATTCCGCTTATACAATACCAAAATAAACATATCGCAGGTGAATTTGTTCTTATGCCATCAATTATTACTCGGGCTTTCGAAGATCTAGAATTACCCAAGTTCGCGTTTTTGAAATTTTTTAGTTGGGTTCAGTCACAAATTGCAGTTCTGTTACGGCGCATGCGTGACTTTACCTGCTAACAATAACTCATTCCAGCACAGCTAAAACAGCAATCAGAGCAGTGGCTTACTTGGTTTATTTCAAATTTTTGTTTTGTTTTTAACTACCATATAAGAGAAGTGAAAAAGAAATTACTGGAGTATATGTTTATGGATCATTATCATTGTCAATTTCTGAAGAGATTTAAAACTCAAGTGTTCAATAGCATTGCTAAGAAAGTACGGTCTTGTTTATCTGGAACAAATGAGTGCTTGTTTTAGGAAATGTTAACATAAATTGAATGATTGCTTATTAATTGATTAGATGTACAAAATAAGAGGATTTAAGAATAACATTTTTAACAGCTGAAGTTGTGAGCGAGTATAAGGACTTTTTTTTATTAAGTCGGCAAACTTGGCAAGATAGGGTACCCAGGAGCAGTGATTGAGGTATAATTATCCCCGCGCTCTCGATATAAACTCTATCTCTTAAATGTGTGTGTTTGAGTTATTAAGGTATAAAATGATTGATGTACACCTTTGATAACCATCACAGCTCAGTTGGTGAAAGTGAAACACCGGTATCTTTGAGATCACGAGTTCGATTCCCGTGGCGAATCTTAAACCCGCCATGTTTCTTGCGCCGCTAGGAACCAAGGAGAAATTTTGTCATTGGAACTCTCGGGCAGACAAATAGCTTCCTGGAATGACATTACTGACTGGGGGAACAATTTCAAAGTCAAAAGTTGACGGATTGAAGAAGTTTTTACGAGATAGAAAATTGTTGTTTGAAAGGCCGAACTTGTTTAGAAAATAATCCCATCTGGGGCTCGGATTTTTTTCCGAGTTTCTCTTTTTCATGGTTAATGGTTCATGGTTAATATAAAACATATTTTCCAGGGAAATTAGAGTTTAGAAGTTGCCAAAATTTCGTTCGCCCCAAGTTTAACCTCAAGTCTCATCTAGTTGTCCATAAAATATTTCCAATACGTAAACTATTCGATGATATACTTTATCTCGCCATAATATTCTACAAATTTCATACATAATTCAGACTATTTAGTATTTCTAAGCAACGATATTAAATAAATGTTTGATGTACTACGTAAAAATTAACTTGTCTTAACTTAACTTTGAGGAGGCAGCGTAGCACAGTCGTCAGAGTTGGGGATTTGAATGCGGAAGACCGGAGGGTTTGATCTGCAGATTGCAGGTTGCAGGTTGGTTGCAGGTTGAGTCTAAAATGCAGGTCGGGACATACTTGAGAATTTGATTTTCCAAATTCTCAGATATTAAAAGCAATATCCGAAAATGTTGAAAATAATTGTATCATCACTAGAAATAATTGTTATTATACAGAAGCGTGTTTCTGACGCACGAA
>JAOBAY020065153.1:0-12391 GCA_025331085.2 Zoanthus sociatus
AGTAGTAGTAGTAGTAATAGTAGTAGTAGTAGTAGTAGTAGTAGTAGTAGTAGTAGTAGTAGTAGTAGTAGTAGTAGAAGTAGTAGTAGTAGCAGTAGTAGTAGTAGTTGTAGTAGTAGTAGTAGTAGTAGTAGTAGAAGTAGTAGTAGTAGCAAAGAAGGAGAAGGAAGGATTAAAAACAGAATATCCTTATAGCGAATATAAATTCCGATGAAATTAGTATCAGTAATGATGTTAAGGAAACTATATCGAAGAAAAAGGATGAAGAGGGAAAGAAGAGGCGAAGGGCAATGTTCAATAATATTTTTTTATAATTCAAATCAAGTGAATATAATAAAGTTAATTGTATTTCAGATTTTTGATGCTAAATCTAAATACGTGGCTGCCCATAAACAGCCAGATGATATTAACTGGTGCTTAATCTTGGGAGGAAAATTTTAATCCGTTTTGACCAGAGTATGAAATATCACTCAGAATTCCTGTTGAGATCGGCAAATCTCGGACTGGAATTCATTGCCATCCACCTGACTCGCCGATTCCAGTAAGCTTGAAGATAACCCTACGATGTGCTAAATTGTAAAAGGCTTTTTTGGAGGCTAGCTTTAGCAATAATTAGTTGTGAATTAGAGGTGTTCCAGAACACTCCTTGGAAAATTTGGAATGTGTTTTGGTCAGATACAGTTTTCCAGTGTTAAGTTACACTGGAAAAGGTTCTCCTTGACCATTATGATAGCGTAAAACGAAGAAGAATACAGACTTCGATCAAACATGAAATCTGAATACCCTTCGTTTCGACAAGAAAGTCACCATAAGGCTGATACCCAAATTCAGACAAAACAAAACAAGGAAGTCGAAAGTAGGCAGGGAGAAGAACCGATATATTCCTTACACAGCCTAATAGTATCAAGATTACCTACAGGTCATTTTCATGAGAACTCTCTGATTAAAATTAATAAATCTGTAGTAAACCATGTATAAAATACCTGTAAAAATATTATTCATTTTAAATGGTAATAAAAAAAACAAAACTAACCTATTCAGTATTTTAACGATACATTTCTCGCATCCAGCAACTCTTTTGTCTTTATATAACCTAGTTCTTAAAGTCGGACCCCCTTATAACAACAAAAATAGCATGTTGCGGACAACTCACCATTTTATAATTTACATTTTCTTCTGTGAAACAGGTGGTTTAATGAACTCCGAGTTGAAGGGGAAAACTATGCTTTGCACTCCAAACTTTATAAGAAATAATTTTCTGCGATGCGTGCCATTTTCAGATGCAGGGAACGTCGGATCTTTCTGCTGATCTTTGTAACGAGTGTAAAAGTTTCTTATCAATCATTTGCAAACTAGGCCGTATGCAACATGAGACATCTGAAAAGACGCCGCGTATTGCAAAGTCTTCTGTGCATACGTTAAAGTGTTTTAGTGATCCCTTAGATTTGTGATTCAATATCTTAAGTTGCATGGCTTTTTCCAGTATTATGTACAAAGTTTAGAATTTATATTTAGTTTTTATGAGTCATAACCAAGTTTTATCAATTCTTATAATATATCTTCATCATATTTGCTGTCCTTTGCTTACAGGCGCCAGGGCAGTTTAGATGTTGCGGTAACAGCAAGCGGCTTTACCAAGGAACTGGAAGAGTCATTTGAAGAGGTGCGAAACAATTTGTTTTGGATTGTCGTTTTCTTTACTATAGTATTATAACAAAGAGCTCCAAAATATAGAAAAATAAAATTCGGAGTGCAGGTGCGTAGCTACCTGTACGCAAATACGCCCGCGCGTACCTCACGAATTTTAAATAAAAAAAGAATGCGAGTCTAACCAGTAAACGAATAGGTATAAAACCGTCGAGTTGCTTGTCCGTGTATGACTATCCTTGTGTTAAATAAGTAGGCAAGCTGTCCGCTGGTCTTCGCGCCAATGTCGTTGGTCGCTAGCGCGTCCATGAAAAACCTTTGTAAATTTCCATTAAGCATAACAAAGATACAGGTCATTAAATTGTTACTAAGGGATTTTTTATGTTGTGTTTTACTAAGAGCATGTGATTAAAATATCCAGCGGAACAGGCAAATTTCGAGACAATAAGCACTTTGCCAAAAAGCACTTTGTAATCTCGTCAATTTGTGCGTACCTCTGAAAAAACCCTGGCTACGCGCCTGGAGTGACATAGTGTATCACTGATCAAGTACAAAAAGTGTAAAGAATTAAAAATTGTTTTGAGTATTTTGTTTATTGATAGACGCACGGGCTGGGCGATAAATTTGAAGCTCGTTGACTGGCCAGCAAGTGCATCTATTTGCGTCTTTCTAACCTTTTAATATTCAATCTGAGCAAGTAAGCGATTCAGATCATCGGAATATCTGACAGTTTTGGGAAGGCTTTGAAAGTGTTTAATTAATTTAAATTGCGAGTTTTGAGAATTTTTTGAAAATTAACATCCGGGAAACCGGTCCGAGTACGCGCGTATTTTGCCCATGGGTCGAATACTCATTTTGACAGACCGCGAGTCAACTAATCCGAATGCAGGAAATTGCAAGGTCTTATAATAAAATTTGGTAACATTTTATCTAGGCAGCAGAGGACCTTGCTGTCAGGGCAACCCACGAACTTGGATCATCAGCTGCAGGTATAGAAAATGACCTAGTAGAGGAACACCAGGAGCTTCAGAGCGAGAAGCCGGGAGATGGTAAGTAATGTGTGTATTAGCTGACAGCAGTTTCACAGTAAACTTTTAGTGAAGAATCGCAATGCGGATACTTATAGCTAGCTAAATCCTTTTACAGGGCAAGTAGCCCAAGGAGCTTATCTCCGGTTTCAGTAGTGTTATGCGGATGGTAATCTTTAGTTTAAATCCCGCTGGATTAGACACTAATCTGTCGCAATTTAACTCGGATGAAAGTCTTTGAATCCCCCTGGACGGGACACAGGTTAGCTCCCAGCAGGTGCTGGTAGTCTTTTACCTACCCCGGAAGGATGGAAAGCTAAGCTTAGTTTGGAAGGAAGGTCGCACTAAGGTTCAAATCTCTGCAGAGCCGGGGATCAAACCTTATCGTCGGAAGGCATAGATCTTACCAGTTGGGTCAAGCATGCCTGGATACTTATTGACGAACCTTTAATTACATTTCATTGCCAATCACAATCTTGATAGGGTTTCAAGAACAAGTTTTGTAAACTTTTAAGAACTTCGGCAGTATGTTTCTCAAGATAAGATAAGCCCAGTGCCTTAAAAACGGATAATAAGTTTCCAAACTCGAATATCGAGTTTCAAACGATCTGATTGGTTCCCTCAATCTTGGTTATCCACTCGTATACCGATTGGCCTTATATGGAAACCTCATGCTTTTTCCGCTCAAAACCATGCTGTGTTTGCAAGTTTTCAGAACGATTCATGCCGGAAAACACAAGTTATCTAGAATTTTTAGCCCTGAAATAAATCCTGTTTAAAATATTCTGAACTAGAATAACCAAAGCATTACAATAAATTGAACAGAATTATTTTAAAGCGAATAGCGCAAACAGACAGCCTACTGCAGTCACGGAATCTTAAAGCTTATCATTACAGTAGTGCTTGACTTCATTCATTACTGTGATCAGTGCTTGAGTCGAGCGGAAAGCTGACTTTAGTTTTCTTTAAAAGTATTAGTATTACAAGGTTTTCAAAAGTTATTTTTTCTTTCGTTGCGAACAGAATAATTTTTTTTAGCAGACTTCCGGGAAGTAAGTTAAATAATTCAATAAAGAATTAGACAAACTCGGCCAGTAACTAAAGTGTGGACATGACAATACGGTGAGTTGCTCTATTAATTAAACATCGCCATTTTGGCAATAAAAGCCGGGAATTGATCCAGCCATTTTTTGCACTTATGTTCGACACCGCAGAATAAGAGAATTTCCTTATAATGAAGCAGTAACGGTGATTATTATTACTAGTTATGAACAGGACATAAGATAAGTGATTGGCACTGGAAAGTAAACAAGAAAAAATCATGCAAGAAATGGTACATATGGAGGAAATTGTAATTTCAAGCTCTAATATATGTTCTTTAATTTCACATTTTAGAACTTGTTAATACTCGTATCTGCAGTGTTGAGGAAACGAAGGATGATTTAATTACCGGAGAGTTAACGGAACTTCCGCGTGAATCCCCTCATACTCTTGATAAAACAACGTGTGAGAAATTCCTACCACAGGACGATCAGCCAATGTGCTCTAGTGAAGAATCGGATCTCGAAGACCTCAGTGTTCAAAACAAGGACTATCGTCCCTATCGTGACGTCATATGTAACGAAAATAGTGATGATGACGTTGTTAGTAACAGCAGTCAATCTGTAACGTCATCAATTGCTGAGGCAGACATTCGAAAACGAGTCAAGAAAAGTGTGGCTAAAAAACAGCGGGCCATGCGGAGAACAAAGCGCGGAGAGGCAGGATTGGTAACACGAGCCCGCCGGGAAAACCGAGACACAGTTAAACAAAGTTTTGGCGCGCTTGATGATTGGTAAATGAAAATGGGAGTAATTTTGTTGTCCTTAAAAAAGATAATAAAATAAAATATATGTGCAAAATTTTTGTTGGGTCTTAATCTACAGGAGTATTTGCCGACATATTGTGTAAGGGAATCTTTCAGGATTTCGCTTCTGCCGGTCATTTGTAATTCAGTTAGAATGCAATATGTCGCTAATTTTTCCTTACAATGAGTTTGACTACCTAACTCGTTGCACTGTTTATCAATTTTAATTGCTAAAAGACCCAGGGTCTTAAAAGACTCAGTCAGTTTGCTAATGGTCGAGCAGCCGAATGTAGCCCGGGCAATTTCCGTTATTAACCATTATAGTCATTATTATTTACCACTTTTATAATAATTATGATTTCAAATTTTAGAAAAATTTCCGACAAACGTGAGCTCAACACTTTAATAATAAGTCAGAACTCGTTCATTTCCCAATCCATGTAACAGATGCTTCTTTAAACCTATTGCCTATATACTCAGTAACATTATTTTCTTAAACTATTTATTAAGAATGAATTAGAATTAGTTGCTCTCGTCACTTATCGGTACCTCTTTTTGACAACTGGTTTTGAAAACCTAAAATATATTATTGTTAAAACAAGTGAAAATGCGGTATTTTTCTCGGTTGGTTTGTAGTGAAGCTCGCAAAGTAATTGCCTTTCAGGCTTGGTTTTGTGTCAGTTGCCTACTATCCAAAAAACGACGGAAGAAATGTTTAACTCTTGAAACATGGTTTGAGAACAAACGTACTTGGATTCAAAATAGTATCGCCATACAGTTAACATGAGAGACGTGATGTAATGTAGAATCACCGGCTCAAAATTAACGTGCGTGAAGGAATTGAAAAAATCGCGATACAAAACTAATTGCGATTCTGAGCCGTTGATTCCACATAATATTGCCAGAGTTGGGAGCCACGGAGCCAATATGGAATATGTTTTCCTCTCAAATAGCCGTCAATGTAATTTAGAATCACCGGCTCAGAATCGCAATTAGTTTATAGTATCGTAAGGATATCAGAATCAACGGGTTTGAAAGCAAACAAGGAAAGCCGAAACCAACCCATATAAAAGGCTTTGAAAATGAGCTAATGAGTCTAAAGTAACATACTGTAGTAATGAAAAAGTTCATACCTACCTATTTCAACGTAGCAATTTATCAGTTTCGTATTTGCGAAGCTAAATTATTTTCCGATAACCGCGAAGGGTCCTATCATAAATTTGTTAGTTATGGCTTCATTAATAGAGAAATCATTTTTTATGAGTTACATGAATCGATGAGTTATGGGTCAGCCAGCACTTGTTATGGTTAGGTTTAGGGTTTGGATTAGGGTTAGGTTGGCTTTTGTCTTAGGGTGAGGGTTAGGGTTAGGGTGAGGGTTAGGGTGAGGGTTATGGTGAGAATTAGGGTGAGGGTTAGGGTGAGGGTTAGGTTGAGGGTTAGGGTTAGGGTTAGGGTTAGGGTTAGGTTGGCTTTTGTCTTAGGGTAAGGGTTATGGTCAGGGTTAGCGTGAGGGTTAGGGTGAGGGTTAGGGTTAGGTTGGCTTTTGTCTTAGGGTGAGGGTTAGGGTGAGGGTTAGGGTGAGGGTTATGGTGAGGGTTAGGGTGAGGGTTAGGGTGAGGGTTATGGTGAGGGTGAGGGTTAGGGTGAGGGTTAGGTTGAGGGTTAGGGTGAGGGTTAGGGTTAGGTTGGCTTTTGTCTTAGGGTGAGGGTTAGGGTTAGGGTGAGGGTTAGGGTGAGGGTTAGGGTGAGGGTGAGGGTTAGGGTTAGGGTGGGGGTTAGGGTGAGGGTGAGGGTGAGGGTGAGGGTGAGGGTTAGGGTGAGGGTTAGGGTGAGGGTTAGGATGAGGGTTAGGGTGAGGGTTAGGGTGAGGGTGAGGGTTAGGGTGAGGGTTAGGGTGAGGATTACCAGTGTTTTTTTCTTAGGTTAAATATTTTGACTAGTGACTCATTAACTCATTTGAATTTTAATCTTTCACTAATAAACACTTTGCTGAAGATAAAAATATTTGTTTATTTTATATGATGAATCGGTTTACACATTGGACTTATGTTGCAGAAAGTTGTCAAGCCCTTTATTCTAAATTATTACCAAATGTTGTTTTCGTTTTTGGTTTGCTACTGCATATCTTTGAAACTCGTGCAGCACCAAAGAATTCAGGCTGTTATTACTTCGCGATAAAGTGAAATTCTTTAGTTATGTTTTGCTCCCCATGTCCTGGAGGTAAGTTAGTAATGTCATGATACAGATAGCAATCACGATTTTCACAAAGTGGTTTGCATGATCCATATGTAATCAAAAATGCCTTGCAAAAGGCGTCTGTGACGCAAATATCGCGACAATCTTTCACCGCAACTGGTATTGCATGTTCGAACATAAAACGAACTTTGTAAGCATACAGTTTATTGCCCGCATCAGTTGTTTTGGGTACGATTTTCTTTAAAACCAAGTCGTTCTCCATTTTATTCCGAAACAATTTAAAAACGGCATTTCCCTGCTGAGGTTCCCATTCGTAAAACGAAGTTGTGACGTCATTCACAAGGAAGCAAATAGTTGGAGATGATTGGACTAACCCAACACAGTTACGGTCATTGCTACAGATCAAGTCACAACTTTTGTGAGTACCAAGATCGACGTATTGCTTATTAACTGTAGGTAATTTGAACGGATGTCCGCCCTCTATAGTTATTACTTCAGATATTTGCCAGTTTCTTGACCCATCACAAGAAAGAGATTTTCCTTCGGACTGCAGGTAATTGCATGAATTCATTGGTGCGTCCCTGAGCTTCTCTCTAATCTTATTGTATACAACTTCATCTATGCCCGGTATCCCTGTCATAAAATCAGCCGTGAAAAGGTCAGCTATTGGTTTAAGACTATATCTGATAGGAACGGGATTTTCCTTTACAACGGAGGCCCATGTCATTGAGTCTCCATCGCTGGGTGGGGCAGAGCCGACTGTTACAGTGGTAGTTTCAACGTTGTTTGCAAAGTTTGATGCGGCTTCGCTCTGTTCTTTGTCAAGACTAAACCCTCCCCCTACGCTGAAAGACAACCCAGAGTAGCTCGCTTGCGCAGCAACACCAATCTTGCTATTACTAAGAGTTTCGAAAGTAGCTTGTTTTACTCTGTGCTGCTTGGTGTACGTAGAGCCGAATGTCATCTCGTCAACAAAGTGAGTACCGTAAATGCTTATAAACTTAGATATCTCCTTGGATTTATAGTTTTCAGATTTCAACTTCGTTACTGCTTTTATAAATCCGTCATGAAATGTTGGAGGATTTGAAAAGTCTATTCTGGAAAAGTACGAGGTGCACTGCGCTCTGGAAATGACGTAGACGAACTCTTTAGAGGACATATCTGAGGAAGACTTTTGATATGAGGCGCTTGCTGAAAACTGAAACCCCCACCCCCCTCCCTCTACGTTGGCACTAGTGGCTAGAGCCTGGTGAAACTCGGCCGCTGTTTTGATAATATCAGACTTAAAAGAAACATCGCAGGAGACATCAGGAAGGGCATTTATACCTTTTGGTAACATATATCTACAATCTCCGTTTTGGACTCCATTAATGTAATCTGCTTTAAATATGGGACTCCTGAAACCTGGATCGCGGGCCGTGGTCAGCGGATATCCTCTGACGATATCATAACCGAATAAGGCGTAGTCAATGTTGGGAAAGGACATCTTCAAGTCTTTATTGTCACAGCGAACAAGGCGGTTATCTTGGCGTATGCCCTCTGAAAATTATTTGAAGTTTTATATAAGATTGATTGCTTTAATAAAACAATCTAAAAACTTTACCCAGTTCATTATAATAACATTGAACAAGCTCTAACTGATTGTTTTTAATATGAAATATTTAAGTGATGAAAAACTGATAAACTTAAAGAAATGTTTTCACTTACCTGAGATGAAGACACTCCTACTATTTGGATTCGGACTGAAAAAGAAAGAAAACATTTTCCATTTCACTGTGGTTGTCAATAGCAGCATCACCATCATTATCATCATCATTAACAATATCAACATCATCATCACCATTACCATCACCATCATCATCATCATTACCATCGCCATTACCATCATCACCATCACCATTAGCATCATGATTACCACCATCTTCATCATTACTGGTCATCACCATTAACATCATCGCTATTAACATTACCATCATCATTATCATATTACCATCGCCATTACCATTATCACCATCATTACCATCACCATTATCATCATCATGATCACCACCATCTTCATCATTACTGTTCATCACCATTAATATCATCGCTATCAGCATTACCATCATCATCATCACCATCATTAACAACATCACAATCTTCATTACTATCACCATTACCATCATCATCACTATAGCACTACCATCAACATCATCATTACCGTCATCACGATTACCATCAACATCATTACCATCATCATTACCATCAACATCACTAACATCATCATTTTCAGCTTTACCATGATGATCATCACCAAGCTCATAATCATTTTACGTTTAAGTAACACCTACGTGCTAGTACCAAGTTGATGCTACCACAAAAATGGTTACCAAGGCTACGATTGCAGTGGGCATTACCCCCTTCACTTTAACATAATGACGAGCTACCTTGTTTCGGTTTTATTAAAGGCTATCGCAGTTGAGGACGGGGAGCGGAAGTGAAATCAATACACATTGTAAGACTGAGCAGGCGTGAGTTTATAAATCGACCTGCCTTTCAACTTTGAGAACGGGAAAAGTGGCTGATGAGAAAGGTCAAGAGATAAAAACCGAAATGACTGAATAGCTCTTATTACAGTTGAGTATGCCACTCCGACAAATCAGCGGTATTTCAATACATTAGCATCAAAACGAGTTTATCGGGTAAATCTGACACAAAGCTTGAACCGATAGACTTGTTTTGATGCTGAACTCATTGAAATACACTGGTTTGTCAGGGAGGCATGCTCAGCTGTAATATGAGCTATTAGATTGTTTACTCAGATAGAAGATTGTAGAAAATAGAAGCGTTTTACATAAATCAGTCCAAGAATAAGGCAAGGAAGAAAGCAAAGCTGAAGCGATGACATATTAATTATAAGGCTCCAGGTGATTGAAAGTTTAATGGAAAGCATAAAATAGAGCTCTGTAAGGAAGACAACATTTCACAACAGTACTCTTTCGCCAATCGTTTGTAACACAAACACTCCGTATTCTTTATAGGGCAGCTTGAGGGTTTTGAAAAGATTCGTAAAGTTAGAAATTTTTTCATTCCTCAATCACCTCTTCGAAACTTATGATTTATCAGTGTTGACCGTCTTTGAGCTATCTCGCGATGATCTTTATCGTTATTTCCCGCCAAGAGAGCGTCAAGCTTAGTTCAGGCTCTACTCTGATATGTCTAGTGTGACATGAAGTTGTCCTGTCAAGTTGCCGTTTGGGATCCTAAGATATCTTGGGTTTTGACTGTTAGCACGGCAAAGTTGACAAACAGGCTTGAGATTCACACAAGAAAATAAAGTACGGTAAAAGTGTATTGCTTGTGGTGTAGTTACACACCTCATCGTTAGCATCACATTTGTCGTTATTCTCAGCAGCACTGTTATCACTACCACTATCACCGCTACTACCATCATCATCATCACCATCATCATCACCATCATCATCACCATCATTATCACCATCATTATCACCATCATTATCATTGTCGTCATCATCATCATAATAATAATCACCAGCACCAGCACCATCAGTATCACCGTGGCCATCACCGTTACCATCACCGTGACCATCACTATCACCATGACAATGACCATTACCGTGACTATCATGACCATGACCATGACCATCGCCATCACCATCACCATCACCGTGACCATCACCACATCATCACCGTCATCATCACCAGTACCATCAGTATCACCATGACCATGACCACCACCACATCATTACCATCAGTATCATCATCATCATCACCAGCACCGTCAGTATCACCATCACCACATCATCACCATCACCGTGACCATTACCACAACATCACCGTCACCGTGCCCATCACCACATCATCACCATCACCGTGACCATCACCACATCATCACCATCATTATCATCACCAGCACCATCAGTATCACTATGACCATGAACATCACCACATCATCACCTTCACCGTGGCTATCACAACATCATCACCATCACCGTGACCATCACTACATCATCACCAGCACCATCAGCATCAACATGACCATCAGCATCACCATATTAATCACCATCACCATGACCAACGCCACTACCATCGTCATCATCATTGTCGTCACCATGATCATTATCATCAGTATCATCGTCTTCGCCGCCGTTGTCGTTGTCGTCACCATCAGGAGCATCACATGAATTACTTTCATCACCTTATTCACCACCATCACAAATTTTAAAAAAGAAATGTAGCTGAATATCTTATTCATTTTCCATTGTCTATTAACCTTACCTTACATTTGTGGTTGTTCCTAAAACTGCAAACATCCCAAAAAAGCAAAGACATGCAGCCTGTGTTGAAAACCGAAAGCAAATTGATCAGAATGCAAACTTTCATTTTCTCAAAATTTTTCCGATCTTTGTCGCTCATCACAATGAAGAACTAAAAAGAATCGATCTTTCTGTGAGTACGGAATAAGCATTATACAAAAAGACAACTGAACACTGAGGAACTTTTCATTGTCATTTTAATAAGTAAATAAATGATCATTTTGAGGGTGTTAGATAAACCTAAACAGCAGCTCACATGTATATTTGAGACATTATACACTTAATAACTGCTCACGAAAGAAACATCTATTTCATTTTCCTCGAATCTCGATGTTTCCCTCGACGTTAGTCTCGGAAAACAACGACAATCTAGAAAACCGAAACAGCTGTTTCCCTCGTGAGCTGTCATTAAGCCTTTTGTTATTTAGTATAAACCTACTAACGGTCTAACACGCATCCTGCATTCTGAGTGATTACTCTACTAGAGTTCTATTTGTGATAGCCTACTGGTAGAGAAAAGATGGCGGATTAAAATAGTAATGAACCCCATTTTGCTATGATATCGGAGGATTTCATCAATAATTTAATTTGTACTTTCTTTTTGACCGATTAGTAGGTTTATACTGAAATAATTAGACCTCTCGGTCTCATAGACTACGAGTTTATATAGCTCATTCGGCCTACGGCTTCATAGGTTATTGACTCATAGTCCATTCGTCCTCGAGGTCTAATTGTTAGATAGCACAAACAAAATAAACCATAATTTTTTTTTTCGCTCTCAAACGTGACGCGCAACTGCAGTGTTTACGGGTTGGTCAACAATTTTCGAGATGTTGACGAATCGGGAATCATTTGATTTGAACTCATCTACGTGATCTTGATTAAGCCAATGAGAGCGCGCTTTCGAGTCCAAAAGGCATTAGCTATATAACAATAGAAAAATGTTTTCGATAAAGAAAAGCAAACAGACTGCGGAATCACTGTCCTGCACTTTCCTACAAGAGGGTGGCTCTTTTATAGTGTTTCCCGATTGAAAAAAGAAAGACTGGGCCTACGGTTTAACGTCCTTTTTGCAAATACTCGAAGGTCTAACCGTTTGCAGATATTAAAGCACAAACAGCACTTTCTCCTCAATTATTTTAAGACCCCGAGTGTTGGTCAAGCCAGGGATTGAACCCGAGCCTCCCGCACAATGGACTGGCGCCTTACCAACCAGCCTAACCAGACGCGGCAAAAGGATACTGTAAGCTCAACAACTTTTATGAATCCAGGGGCCGCGCATCGCTTTTAAAAGTGGGGGGAAGGGGGGGGGGGGCCGAAAAACATTAATTACCAGTAACGTTTTTTAGTACTTT
>JAOBAY020065164.1:0-12389 GCA_025331085.2 Zoanthus sociatus
ACTACTCCTGGAATTCCTGGAAAACTCCTGGAATTTTAAAATTTTCTTCCAGGGCCCTGGAAAACTCCTGGAAAAACTGATGACTTCTCTAAACTCCTGGAAAACTCCTGGAATTTTGCGGGAAATTTTTGAATAGTTTATTAACATATCAAAGCCTGCAGAAGTATCTAATTCATGGTTGTATGTTTTTTTTTAAATTTTATGTAGACTCAATTTCAGAGTTTTTTTCTGGGGATTTTTCTCAGATTTTACTTTTCTGGAAAGCTGAGGAAAGCAACTGCGTAATTGTTTTGGTGCTGTAGTTACTCGTGTTTTTTTTACAAGGGAGAGTTTGGGGTTAGGTCCTGGAAAAATAAATTTTCTACCCTTGAGAACTCCTGGAAAACTCCTGGAATTTTCTTATCAACACTCAGTGAGCACCATGTATGTAACAGTTTGTTGAGTTGATGCGACTTTTGATTGTATTTTTTCTGTCATACAGAGGCTGATGTCAGTTGAAGCAGCAGAGGGCGATGCAAAGACCAAACTCGACTTGGCCCTCAAAGACCTTCAGGCGGCACAGCTTACTATCTCACAGGTACACTTAACAACGTCTCCATTTTATGACATCCAACTCGAAATCTTACCATCATGTTTTAGAATCCACATTCCATTAAAACTCACAAAGGAACTAATTCTATATCCATCTGCTCCAAGATTGCCACCCCTTTAGTAAACTTGCTTTCTCGTGGCTAGTTTGCTGGGGGGTTTTAAATCGTGTAATAGCGGAAGCCTGTGTTTTTGTTCCTTTTTTATGATTGCTCATACATGCAGATAAGTAGCTGTTAAAATTATTTTGAAACATTTTGTTGAGAGCTTAAAGCTAAAACTGTAAACATTGGCTAGTTTAAAACGATGTAATATGTATGTGTGTTTTGGTAGGGTGTCTTGGTTCTATTCAAAGAATATTCTTTGTCGTACCGCACCAACAACATGAAGCTAAAGTGAAGACCATGGCGGTAACAGTGAAAGTTGCCCTGAATATTTTGAAACTAGAAACGTTGGCTAGTTCTGAAACGATTTAAAATGTATGGTGTTTTTTGAGAGGGTGTCTTGGTTCTATTCAAAGAATATTCTTTGTCGCATTGCACCAACAGCATGAAGCTAAAGTGAAGACCATGGCGGTAACGGTGAAAGAAATGGAATCGAAAAAGAGAATCCTTGAAGAAGCAGTAGATGGACTAAATGAGGAGATTGCCAAGCTGAAGGCAACTTGTGAGTTCAACAAAATGAATTCTATGGTTATCAGTACTCAGCAGGGGTCGATGCTAAATCTTTTGAAATGTTTTGCCCACAGAAAAACAACACTAACATTTTGATTGTCCCAGCAAAACAAAACAGTTGGCCCAACATTTAAGAATGATGTACCAGTAAGCAGTATGAATTAATTAATTCTTTTAATTGATCTTTCACTGATACAAATAGGAAACTTCAACCACTATCCTTTACCCTCTGCTTACTATAATTACGTGCATAGGGGGTTACTTCAATTTCACAACAAATTTCAAACTGGCTTTGGTAATGTCGGTACTGAAAGGAACCCAAATAGTCTCGTGATGACGTGCATGAGGTGCCCAGTGGCAACACGTGCTTTTTTGGACTTTTCGTCTTCTTCTTTATTGACCCTTGTAAATCACATTTTAATTGTAAATAAGCATTTTTGTAAACCATTTTTATTGTAAATAAGTATTGAATTCAGCCCTCGGCTGCAATGTATTTATCTCATTAAATTGTCTATCTATCTATCTCGTCTATTCTCTTCGCTCTTCGTGGAGCATAAGGCGAGGCACAGATCTCTCCATCCTGGCGGCTTTCTCTGTTGCCCTCCTTCTCAGCCACCCTGCTGTTCTTTTCCAGGTTTTTCTTGGCCTTCTTCCCTTTCATTTGCCCTCGGATGACAGCCACCTTTTGGTCTTCCTCATTTCGTTTCCTTAGGACATGCTGATGTATCACCATCTTCTAATCTTTATGCTTTCTTCGATCGTCTGGGTTTGTAAATACCCAAATAGTCCAGAACACTTGATGTGTGATCTGTCAATCTTAATGCAAATGCTGAGAATTGATACATAAGCGCATCACTTGGAAATCAAGTGCAAAATGCATATTGCTGAATTAATCTTTGCAACTTTGTTAATTTGCGGTGTACTTTATTTCTACCAATATTCACACAACTAAAGTTCTGTGGAAGTTAACCGTGTAACCAGGCCTTAAGCATTTCTTGGTTATATTAAGGAAGTCGTGTAAGAAGGACTGCACTTTCGCTAAGCAAATGCTTATTCATGTTTCACGATTCATCCAGAGGTCTTTTGTTGTCTCAGCAAATGCTTATTCACGATTTGCAATTCATTCTTAGTTCTCATTCACATTTAATATTTGACTTATCCTTCTAATTGAAAATCGCACATTTTTGTTAATTTCCCAGTTGCCCCATTAGAAAACATTAAACTGTTCTCTGGACAAAGCACGAAAAAGATTTAGTTGTCCCAAACCATTTTTCAGTTTGCCGAATAAATCAGGGACACGACTTCTTTTGAGCGCTGAGTACTGATGGAATTATAGTTATTGATTTTTAAACACTTTCGATCTGTTCAGTTAGAAATCAAGTAATTTGAACATCTAGACTCAAAGTACCCCTTAATGTAACACTGATACAATTAACTGAGCTATACTCGTTTTTGAAATTTGTAAATTTCAGCGCAAATGCATGCCTTGGCTCTCGCGGACAAGGAAGAAGAGCACGTCGGTCTCTTGGCCTCTGCAAATGAAATGAAGGTAAGAGTAAAAATGTATCAGCAAATTTCCTTTTAGCGTGCGTGCCGACGATTTCCAATATCAGTAATACAAATTAAGACCGCCTGCGAATCAGTTTAGAATTTTGTATTCTGCATCATGCTTCGTGGATCGATTACTTGTATTCAATTTTGATAGGATCCATATGTCTTTAACGAGCCGCGTGATTGGCGAATTTAAAATATAAGTTCGGAAAGATGGCGATAGAAGCCAATTAAGTTGGAGTACATATTACTAATCTAGAACACAAAATCATGCACTGATTTGCAGTTCGTTTGCAACGCAATCAAGTTTCCTTTTTGAAAAATAAAACTACGCAACTTTTATGCAAAAAAAGTGAAGTTGTCAGTAAAGCTAATAATAATATTAGCAATAATAGATTAATAATTGCTTTTTGACGGTGGGAGAACGCAACCCATAAACCTGGGATTCCTGTGGTACACGATTTTAGATAAGAACCAGTAAGTTTTACCGAGGCTCATTGTTCTTAATTTTTTTGCTGCTTCAGCCTCAATTTGTTCTTAATTTGTTCTTATTTCTGTGGGCGGTTTGAAATAATAAGAAATCAAAACAAAAAGACAAGACATTGAAGAGGAATGCTGATCGTTTGTATTTTGAGGAGATCTTTCTATTACATGAATACGTTTGTCATTTGGAAGAATAGCAGATATAATAATAAATGGGAAACGGTGCTTCTGTGTTTTTACTCTGCACAGTGCTAACTGAAATTACAAGATTCAATAAAGTTTCAACCACAAACATTTTCACTTTATTTCAGCCTCAGCCTGAGCTTGTTCTTAAACTGTTCTTCGTTTTCGGCCAATTCGACTTTCATTGTTCTTATAAAGTTGTTCTTGTAAAAAAACATGTGTGTCGTCAAGGATGACTTTTTGTGATACTAACTTTTGTCGTATGTCTGATTTATCTTGTTTTGTCACGTCACGCACTGATAACACGAATGGTAGTCACACACTGATAACACGAGTGGTAGTCACGCACCTCATCGTGAGTAATTTTAATTCGTATCAGAACAGGCTAGTTTTAAAGCTGATTGTGTAAGTTTTTTTTTTTTTTTTTTTTTTTATCGGAAGAAGTGTTTTGTTTGAAATCTTGAAAATTCTTCTGCAAATAGTAGAATTAAAGTTCCCTTACTCAAATCTATCTTTAGTGTTTCTTCTCAGCTTGTTTCGAACTCTTGATAAGAATGGAACACAATTCACATATCTATAATGCTTCCTAGTACCAATGGTAAGTTGCTTGCAACTTCATTTGAAGACGAAACAAGTTGACTCTAAAAGTTACTCAAACTAAGAAACACCGTCCATCCATGCTTATACCTACATGAATATACTTGAAAATGAATAAAGATCAGTGCCATCTCCCCTCCTTACTAGTAGTTTAATATCGTTTTACGGACTGTCAAGTTGTACCCATAATGCATCTGTTCCTCTTCATTTTCTTCCTTAACAATAAATATCCAAAATTGAATCTGGTTGGGTTTTTTTGGCGTTGCCATATAGTTTTAATGAACTTAGATTTACAATGAAACTTGCTTCTCTAATTGATAACAAACGTCGTCTAGATCATTCTCCAGGAAAGCAAATTTTTTGTTTGTTTGAGTGCTTAGTCTTACCGATGTGGCTTGGTTATGGAAAGCACGGCAGAAGATTCAGATTAAAATTCTATTGATTACTATTGCTGGGACTACCATGCATTTTCTGAATTATTATTTATAGTTCTACTGTTTACTAAGCAGGAACAACAACAAAAAAGCTTTTTTCGGATTGCGTTGCTTTTACGAAAGGCTAACACTCGACACGCGAGTTTTGTACGGCGACAATTTAAAATTTTAAATTAGAATTGATTAAATGGCGTGCTTTCCAGATTCTGTCTCGAAGCTGTCAGTAATTGAAGATGCCGATAACTTATTTTAGTATATAAATTTCTCTATCTGATAGTTTGAAATACGAGTAGACGTTGTTGCTTTATAGTTTTAAAAGAAAACTTTTCAAATTATCGTTCTGGTTTTCTGACAGAATAATATTGTTTTGTTGTAGTTATATAATCATTCTATCTGTCTTTTTTATCTTTATAATACAAGAAGAAAATTTTATGGTTTATTACTAGTTAGCTATTTCATGCTGTGTCATGTAGCGTAATCCTTTGTGTGTTCTAGATTCATCTGAAGTTTTTAAAACCTGAATGGAAACCTAATATTTTCAATTAAATTTGAAATTGTTTCCTGCCCACAATGGAAAACCTTCCCGGTTGAACACTGCATGAGTTTCACCGTGCAATCCCACATTTAAAATAAAATAAATATCAGCGGCAATTTCAAGCTAACATAATTTGTTCATTACAAACAACGCCGATTGATATATTAGAGCTCTACTGGATGACAGATAAACACACTAAGTGTAGATTGCACATACGTGCTGTTAATCAGCTAACACTTGAAGCCGCCTGGCAAAATGGACACTAAGACCACTTATTATCTTCTGTGGGAACCTAAGTCTTTTAACTATTCTATGCTGATGAGACCTAAACAACCCGAAGCAGCTGTCTGGCAGCTAACGTTCGGACTCGCTGTTTTGTGTGCAAGATTTAAGGCTGGTACTGCTGGCTCAACCATCGTGACCTTAATTCCTATTTCAGTAATGGCTTCAAGTCACCTTCTAGCACGCATGTGCTAGCTATTCCTGATGTTTATCATTTAAGCCTCTTCGCTTTCTCAGTCGGTGATAGATAGGTTGTTGTCGGTAGCTTTTATTATGTTTTAAATTTTACAATTGTGATCCTCACAAGTCAAGAGATTGCTGCTGTTTTCCCAATCTGTATCCAGAAATGAGACGACATATTCGAACAATTTCCTGTGTTTGGGTTTGAAATATTTAATAGAATGCGTTTCTAGGTGTGGAATAATGTATGTTTTGTCTAAAAGGTCTTGTATTTGCTTTCTCAACCTAATGGATTATTAAGAATAGTACTGGGCTTGTTCATTTTCTGTTGATTTGTACATATAAGGATGGGATTGTTAGTATATATTTTATTTGCATTTTGCATTTTTTGCGAGTGCAAGAGGTTCGACAACACTCGGCTAAAATTACTTCATATAGAAAAGTTGTTGTATTTTGCGCATTTCTTGTTGTAATAGTTGCGGGGTTACGGTACAAATTTAATCAGTTATCGAATACATTCTTCACATAATACAGTTTTTTTTAAACGACCTTTCCCTTTAATCTTAGCGTTAGAGTAAAAAACTGCATTTTGTTAAAATAAAACTATTGGATTGATTCAAATATTTTGTCGTCCAAAGTTCAGTGTTTCGTCAGTAAATATCAGGTTTAGAAAACTAGATCACTGCAAAACGTTAGTGCAGCATTTTTTTTTGTAACTAATGAAAAAGCGTTTCATATCTACAAGCTTTAAAAATTAGACTTTTATTAGCTATTTTACGTCGTTTCGTATGCCATTCAAAAACTAAAATATATTGAGACTGATTCTCGGCTTTGTACTATAATGGGGATTTTCCTTCAGTCGAATAAACAATTCCAGACTGTTGAATTAAAAGATCGCTGTTGCAAAATTTGAATTGCAAATTTTCTCCTATAGTGCTATTTAAAGCCTGTTCAATTTGACTCACTCTGCTTGCGATTGCTTCCTTTAGTTGAAAACTATAAACATCATTCGGAGAAAGACAGGATAGTCTTTGGATGTGATTTTTGTGAGCAAAAAACAGAATTAATCAAAAAGATATTCCGAAAATGGGAAAGCGTTTAAAAGGCAGTGTAAATCTTTGTCGCGATAGTGGATATGAAGTTGGAGATGCATTTAAATGCCAAAGTTTGGGCTCGTTGGATTCCATTTTGGACGCTTTAGACGATGTTATTGACGATGTCCTCCAGAAAGCAACTCCTCGGGTTTGTAAAGGTTCCTTTGCTCTTATTCTTTCTTTCCACCTTTGTCGTACGAGCTTTAAAGGTTGTTTTATACACGATTATGCCATGCATAATCACAAAAAGTAAAGAATGTCAGTTTGCCGATGGCTTAAGAAGGTGATTGGTTATTAAAGATGGTCGTTTTGATTTTTAAAGTCCGTGTTTCCTGAATGAATCAACTACAAAACCCGTTAAACTGTAGTTGTTGCGGTGTGAAAACGAAATATTCAACATTCGAAATCTTTCTACGAGTTTGCTGATGACTGTTTAGAAAGGAGAGGCCATTGAGCTTATAAGCGATAAATTAGCTTTTAGTGGAGAATATTAAAACAGCGGTAGATTTTCCCAATGAGACGTATATTTCAGAGTTCAAACAGCTTACAGTATTTTTAAGGCCGTTATGCAGATCGTGTTGGACATATAAAACATACCACAAACTGTACATAAACACTATACTATAGAAGGACGGTTTATTTCTTTCTTCAGATTTAACGGTAATTAGATATTTGTTCATTTAACTTCTAGTTGCGAAGTTATTATTTATGTTCCTCATAAATCGGACTCTTGTCCGAAAAGGCAAAGTGTTTGGCATGCTGTTTTAACTTTATTTGTTTTTAGTTTTACCTAATGTTGTGAAGCGTCCCTGGATCAGTTCATCGAATGTCGAGGCCTTGAGGCATTAGGGGTGTGTTTATTTTAGTTTGAACTCGCCTACAACAGAGTCAATTTTTTTTCTTACCTTTGTCTCTTTGCGTTTGTATGTCATACTTAACCTTGTGAGACAGGAAACCAATGTTCGGTTTTGTGATAGTTTTACCTAAAAGCCGTGTTTCTTTTCGTTGTTTTTTGTTTTCCTTTAACACTTTGGTGTGTATTTCCAAATGGTCAGTACAGATTTTAAACAGTAAATCTCAGAAAAATGACTAAAAGTTTAAAGCTATTGGCTTGTCGAAACATGTTTAGTTTTAGAGTTTTTGTCATGTAAGTAATCTAGAATATTTAAAACAGTTATATTTTGCTCAAACTATATATTTGGTTTTAAGAAACACCGATGAGGCGGCTTGAAACTGAGCGAAATATATTTGTTTTAAACATTCTCGAATATTATAGTTGTTAGTTTTATAGATTTTTCGGAATTTTAGTGTTGAAGGAATACACCACCAAGTTAAAAAGCTTTTTAGGACAAATCTTTTTCTACATCCTCTTATGAAATTAGTATAAAATAGTTTTACCTTTGTTGAAAATTCTTACAGCGGGGGAAATATTCAAATTACCGTTTGGTGTAAATATTATTAGCTCTGAATTTTTTGAAGCTTTACACAGGTTTTAAGATTCTAGATTTAAAAAACAATTTAACATAAATTAGTTTGCGTACTTTAGGGAAATCTGGGAAGTCTTCTATATTGCAGGGGATTGGTTTATGAATCATTTACACGCAGAAACAACTCTGCATGACGCACGGTTTTTTTTTTTTTTTTACTTGGGACGAAATCATTTTCCATGGTAGAACTGCAAGTCGAAACTCTTCTATTTCGTTTCGTTTTTACGCTGGTGACGTCTGTAAGACAGGTGTGGTGTTACTTTGTAATAATAACGACGATGTTATCTTTAGAGGTCTTTATCCAAAATTCTTTCTGGCGCTAAACCCCACGTCCTCCAAGTAAAACACCAGTGCGAGAAAAACTTGAACGTCAGTTGAGACGAGAGTATACAAATAGCCTTTCTCTGTCTTTTGTTTTTTTTTTGAAATGTGAATTACAGTTTAGAATATGTATTGTTTTATGTGTGATTTTATTGCGGTGAAGCTTTGTTAAGTTTTATCTCACAAAAACAAAGAAGAGTTTTGCAGGTGAAAATTTAGTAGCGAATGGTCTTTCGACGTGCACGTAAAGTTTAGAATACTTTGAGATGTAAATTTTGTTTCGGTGTGCTGTCGGAAGTAATCAGTTTCTTTGGTCCATAGTGCCTTTCGCTACACTAATGTTTTGTTTTCGAGAGTCATAATTCCACACTTCAAAAATCAGTTTGGTATTTCTTTTCGGGAAAAAATGGAAACTAGCCGTAAAGATATAATTAAAACAAACTTAGTTAAAAGAAATTTTTGCAGATCGTAAAAGTTCTTTTAGTTTTTTAAAACTTTAAAGTCAAACTAAGTTGTTACATTATGGATATAGCAGAGAAAGTTAATAGGTATAAAGTATGTTTTAGTTTATTTGTTTAGCATTACACATTGGTTGAAGAAAATAAAATTTTCTGCTACCAAAAGCATGGCAAAATAAAATTCCTTTTCTTTAATAACTCTTATACAAATGAGCTTCGTTTAGTAGTAGTTTTACAAAGATTATCAGATATTTTAGTAAAAGTGATATTTATAATTCTTAATGTTAAATAGAATATCTGTGTTCTCAGAAAGTGAAATTAAAGTCAGCGTGTTTTCTTGAGTTCGTTAGGCGGCTTTAAGACCCTTTTCCGATTAGGTTTCTGTCAAGTGTAATTTGGTTTCGTTTTTCAAAAGTCAATTTCAACTAAAATAACCGACCTTATTTTCTTTCAATTTGAAAGTACGAAGCAGTTGTTTAGTGTGGAATTTAAAATCATGATTTTAACGTAAATTGTAAGGAAAAAAATGAGTTTTTTTTTTTATTACAGTTTTGATCTACAGAATTAATGACAGACAAAACGATAAAATATCTCTTTTTTGCCCGCTTTGATGCATCTAGTTGTCACCGGTGCCAGTTTTATAGTTTCATGAATCCATCTCGAATTTCTTTTCCGCCTTGTAACATAGATCATATAAAGATTGAAAAAAAACAGTTGTTGCAAGCGATTGTAGTGTCTTAGTTTTGATACTTGGGTCTTCTTTCTTTACTGTTTGAAACTCGAAAAAAGACATTAAACAAAACATGACATTAAAAAAAGTCCCAGACCAGTGTTTAGACTGTTTTTCTGCTTGTTTTATGATGAAATTGAAGTTAAATTTAGCGATATGAATTATGAAAGTGATATCGAATAAAACATGTTTGATTTATTTTTAATTTTCAACCTGTGGCATACTTAAAACTCAGTTACAGACCAAAGCGGGATTCTCGATCAGTATCGAAACAAACTGTTTCTATCAGGAAGCAATTTTAAGCCGACCCGTGTAATTGAGTCATCTTACTATAATTATAGTTCAGAGAGAATCGTTCAAAGGATTTCCGTTCCATACTACCTCGCTCTTCTTTCACTTACATATCAGTTGAGTTGGTGTTAATTTTACTGTTGTTACAAGTCAAATAGTTATCGTTGCTTTTACCTAGGCGAGCGTCTTTGTTGGTAACAAGATTTCTTTGTGATTCCTAAATTTTCCTTTAGTGTTTGCGACGTTCCTCCTGTAGAGTGACGCAGTTTGTAAAAACTCGGCCTGTTACGCACAGGCTCCCCAGTTCGATCCTCGGTGGTGTCGAGAGAACTTTTTTCTGCCTAACGTAGCTTTTCTTCCTTCCGTGGTAAGTAAATGAGTACCAGTGTGTACTGGGAGCTAACCACGATGGATTAGTGTCCCGTCTAGAGGAAGACAGAGACTCTCATCTTCTGTTTCTAAAACATTTGGCGTTTCGTCTGCTTCAAAAAAATATTAGTTGTCATCCGTAATAATTAATATATACAGTTCCCACGCACCATTGCGCTGTTAACAATTTTGTTGTATTGTGTTGTTAGGAGGCTCTGGAGAAGCAAATGGTTAATCACCGTGAGGTTCACCAGAAACAGCTAGCAAGTCTGCGAGATGAAATCGAAGAACAGCAGAACTACATCGAGCAACTGAAAGAGTAAGAACCGCTTTGAAATGGTTATCAATTCGCTGGACATTTTGTAAAATGCTATCAGTAGGAGGAAATGTTTCTTTAGTTTGCTCAAATCTCTTGGTTTTGTCCATAATGTTAGTACTAATAACAGCCTCGCTACAAACACGTCAGTAATCAAGACATGAAAGCTGTGAGCATCAACACTGACACCTGGGAGGACCCTGAAGAAGTGCCCTTCAGCTGCATACAAATATTGGAGATTGTAGTGCTGTTAACACAGCCTTCAAGGTTGTGATGTCTGTAGTCGTGACTGCCACTCTAGAATCGGGCTCCTCAGTCACCAACGGCGACACCCCTCTGAAGAAGAAACAAAAGAACAATACTTTTTTTTTGATAAACAATTATGGAACTAAATAGAGTTAAACTTTTGAGACACCGTAAGGCCTAATTTACAATCCTTCTTTAAGCTTTCGGCTCTGATTAGAACCTTTGTCAAAGTGATTGAAAAATTACGCTTAGGTAGGATTGTAAATTAGATATACTGTACAGTTTCTTCAAATTTAGCTTCCATTTATTTCTGTTCACCCGTATAGATGAATTTGCATCAACAAAAATGGTTGAATTGTGTGTCGAGTGAAACTGTCAAAGTAATAATTCAAATTCATTTTATCTTACCCTTAAATTTTTTTATACCATATTTTCTTGCTATTTAGAGATTAAAACTCTATTTGTATCAGTTTCATTTTAGTTTAGAAGTTTGCTTCTCTAAGGCGTTCAATTTTTTTTCATTTAGGGCCAATCAGAAACAAGCCTTAGCGGATGAACAGCTGAAGGTAAGGACAGCTTTCGAGTTTCGAAATTTCATTTTGGAGCTCCTTTTCATTGAGGCTTTGCTGCTTATTTTATTTCTGCCCTTCATTCAAGATCTTTTTCAGTGTCTTCCATGCTGCTTTCCATTCGGTATATCTTTCTTCACTAATCATCACACTTCCTTGATTGAATGTCACATTCGCATTTACGTTCCTCATTGCCCTCTCTGCTTCCCTCTTTAGCGATGTTTGCTCTTTACAAGTCTCGTTCCTCCATGCTGATTGAATCCATTCATTTGTTGATGAAGCCATGTAGCATGCTACCCTTGCTTTCGTTTCGTAATTATTATTATTATTATTATTATTATTATTATTATTATTATTATTATTATTATATGATCTTTTGACTGAACTCTTGTGTATACTGCAGACCGAGAATGACAACCTGAAGGCAGAACTGGCTGAAAAGACTTCCAAGCTTAACGAGTTAAGGTAAAGATTTAAGTGTTGTGTTGAGCAGTTTCGCTAGTTTTTGGAATAATTGAAACAATTACAAGGATTTGATGTATTTTTTGCCTCATGCTTTTTTCTTTTGATATATTTCATCAACAAAAAAATATATAATGAGATAATTGTAATTTGTGCGTTTGTTCCCAGTATTCTAGCTCAGAAGACGGAGCAAGCTAAGAAAGACCTGCAAGGGCTGGAAGAGACAGTCGCTAGGGAACTTGCAACACTTTACAAACTCAGACAGTTGTTTGTCAGAGACCTCCAGGCTCGATTAAAAGTGGTAAGTAAGATTTAGTTGCAACTCAGTAGAACAAATAAGTATGTTTCTGGTTTCTTAACAAACCACTCCCCTTCTCTCCCCCGTTTCACCCCTCCCCCTCCTCTTCTATTCTCATGATGATGATGATGCCGCAAATGTTGCGGATCATAATTTGGCTGATGATGTTGATCTAATGCCTTTGATGCTGACATCGATGTCGAAGCAAGAGGCAGACCAGATGAGGTCGATGATGATGAAG
>JAOBAY020065175.1:0-21767 GCA_025331085.2 Zoanthus sociatus
GGCTACATTCTCTTTCATTTTCTAAATTAATAGAGGACCAAATGATTCTCAAGTCAAGTCGCCTTTGGAATTTTGTTGAGTCGTTTTTTCAAACTTCTTTTCTTTGATACCTTGTATTACAGCAATTTTTTTCAATGGTTTTTCATTAGAAAACTTCACTCTTTCATTTACTTTTGTTTTCTTTCATAATTATAGTACTTTAATTTATATGTCGTGAATACTTTAGCCGATTTTCCTTTTCGTCAGTGTCGGGTCAGGTAGCGGTTGCTGTCGGGGTTTTGACCCGAGACCCGTCTCTTACCTGGAACACTGTTAAACGTGCGATAAAATATACTTTCCACGTTCTGTTTTAGCTTGCAATTTCTGTACCCAAATAAATGTCTTCGTGTGTGCTTCTTTTCGAGTTTTTTCCTTAATTTTTGAAGGGGACAAATTGTCCCCTTGGCCGTTTTTTTAAGGGACAATTTCAATTGCAGTGCGGGATTGGCGCAATGGCGCGGCCTGGCTCAAACCCTGCAGAAGTTCAAAATAATTCTGGGGATGTCCCCAGACCTCTCTAGATACTTGAGCATTCGGCATTTGATGGACTCGTACCCACTCCAGGTGTACCTCCTTTCCCACTTAGTGTACCCCACTTCCCAGGCCTTAAGAAACACACTGTTGTTTAATGTATTGTCAGAAAAAACATTGTCACATCATTTTTAGTTCTTATTTAAACAAGAACAATTAATAATCATCAAAACTGCTTCGAAAAGTTGCCCAATAGGCTTCTTTTAAAGATGGCTTCTTTTCAAGATTATTTTGAAACTCAAAAGGGGGGTGTCTTTTCAAGATGTGCTTCCTTTTTAGATTAAGCCCACTGGGCTTGTTTTTGAGGTTTTCTGGTCTATGAACTAGAAAGAAACCCTTCTCAGTACTTAAAAGATGTAACTCCCCTCTTCACAAATCGTATACTTTAGAAATACCAGTGATTAACATTTCTCCCAAAGTATTAAATAAAAGATCTTTCAATTTACAGCTGGACTGTAATTCAATTTACAGCTGGACTGTAAATTTTTGCTGATTGTTTGATAAATTGATTTGTATTTATAATTCTGGTTTAGAATAATATCACAAAGTAGATGCATTTTTTCTTCACCAACAAAGGTTTTTTAAGCTGTGTTATATTTCATAAGCATTAAAACAATAATACATTACATAATTTGGGATGCATATGTATGTAATATACCTTGAAATCATTCAACTTTACCTATTTACCAACTGGTCACGGTGGTTTTCTTTTGAATGCAATTCCATTGATCTGTGAGAAGTTTTCCCTTTTGAATGTCATATTGGTTGGCAGGCGTGGTCGACACAGTTGATAAGATTTCTGCCCTCTATCGACAAGCTCCCTAGTTCCATCCTTGGCTTTGTCAAGATTTTAGTATCTGTATGACCTTCTTTTCCACATCTTCTGGGAGCTAACTTGCAATGGATTAGTGTCCTGTCCAGCAGAGCAGTCAAAGACTCTTGTCCACTTAACACTTCAGAAACTGGAAAACACCAGCACCATGGGCCACTAGGCTTGTAAAGGATTTAGCTTAGAAGTCATCTGGAGCAGAGATGTCAATTAAATTAGTGTTTCACATTTGGAGACTTTGCATTTTAGGGAACTTTTCTGCTCTTCACATTCTTAGAAGAAAGCTTTTAGAATAAGAAAATGTAACTTAAAAAAATTTGTTCTTGTCAGTATATGTTGGTGTTTTTTCAAAAAACTGCAATTTATTTGTCTTGATGGCCCTTTCTTAATGTTATCTACATTTCTATAGTTTTAATGTGTGCTGTGCAGTATCGTCCAAAAGAAAGGGTACATGAATAAAAACATTTATGCCAGTGGCTAGCTAACAAAAAACTATCATATTATATTGTCATTTAATTCCAGTATTACTGTTTCTGTTAGTAATCAAAAGGTGAAATCATTCTTAACATAACAAAATAACATGATTATTTATCATCAAAGAAGATAAAAGTTGCACATCAGAGAATGAAGGACTATTGAAGGTCAATGATTACTTGTACATAATGATTATTGTGACCACTGAACAGTCTATGCCAGTTAAATAGATTGAAAACATACACATTTCAATAAGCATCACTAACTTGAAAAATGACTGACAAATTAAAGTGGGCAGCACACATTTGACAATACTGATCACTAAAAGTATTAAAATGTACAGCAGGACAGTATTAACTGGCACTAAAATTTCTCATTATATCTTGAATCTGAAGTGGGAGTTCAGATTTTTGCAGTTGTTGTTTGAGCTCTTCATTGAGCAAACTAAAAGATTTAGAAAGTAAGTTGTGGATTGTAAAAGTTTTATTGACATATCACAGCTTAGACCTCTTCATTAGCCACCCATACGTAATATATAAAGTTTATCAGGTGCAGCGCTTCGTTTTTTAAAAGTAGGGGGGCCAAAATAAACTTATTATCAGTGTCTCCAGGATGTACCTCCATGGTGGATGCCGAAGGAAAAATTTTGGTTTTTAGTCGTTTAGAATGCTAGGAAATGCAGAGTTGTCAATATGAACTGGCAACCAGTGATATCACTGGCTACTTGAAGGTTTTCACTGCCTGAAAATTGGCGGAATCAAGTGGGAAAAAAGCGGTCATTAGAAAAATGATTTATGAAAAAAATAGATAAAAGAAAGGTGCCGTCTGCCCTCAGAATATCTTCACCAACTTTACATTTTATTGGCAACCATGGAAATACATTTCCCAGTGTGTTAAAGCAATGGAGCATATGTAAAAATTATATCCAGACATTCATTTTAACATTTCCGCAAACACAAAAGCTTGTGGAAACATTAAGTTATAAAATCAAAATTCTGAAAAAAAGTGTCCCCCCCTCCTCCCTGTTGCACGGCCCCTGCTTATGAAACACACTTATTCTCTGATAAAACATGGCCTTTTGACTAATCACATATGTAATATCTATATTGAAAACAAAAATAAAAATCATTTCTATTTTGAATCTGTTGACGAAAGGGAGCATATAACACTAAACTCGAGAATGTTCAGCTGCATCTATGGCATATGTATGCTTTTAATGGGAGGCCTTTTTTCGTCTCACTGGAATGTAAGGATTTTTTTGTCTTCGACTGGTTTGTATGCAAGGAATACTTTCACAAAAAGTAAAGTGTTTAGAGCTGACTTAATTATAACTATACCACAACATTTTGAATTACAATGAAGAACTAAAAGTGTCCTTGTTTTTTAAAGCAATAGACTTTTTAACCTCATGCAACTTTTCTCTGCAACTGAACATGAAAAAACGCAGACACGTTTTTTGGACTTTTGGTCTGAAAAGTGGTGGATTATCTAAATAACTAAAAATTAATAATCGCTTGGATTTTACAAATCATTTGTACTTTTTAAAAACGACTTCGTTGCTTTCGAACTTGATTAAACTTTGTTAGTATTCGGTAATTCCAAAGCCAGGTCTATTCTTGGGTTGCAATCATTCCCAAGAGACACAAAAGACAATAGACATAGCGGCCATATTGGAGTCCAAAACAAAAGAAGTTGTTAAGTGTCCTCCAACATGGCCGCCATGACGTCGCGTCTGGTGCAACGTTAACTACAAGCGGTTAGTAAATAATGTGTGAAAGGACGTTTCCCTCAATTGCATGTGAAATAAAGTACTTACATCTTTTCCGCATCTGGTCCTTTTTAATTTAAAATGACAAAGACATAAAATGGCGACTAACAATTTTTATTTTCATTTTATTTGATTTTGTCTGGCGCGCCAAATGTCTCGTTCCAGTCCTACTCGAAACATTTTTATCGTCCCATTCCCTGCTCTGGAATCCTTCAGCTAAATAGATCACATTCTCTCACATTCTCGTCCCCAGAGCCCAACGTTTTTCTTAGACGGCGGAGCCTTCGCACTATAAAATCCTATGTTTTAACTATGTTGGTTACTTGTGTAGTTCGCGTACTCTTACGTTGAGGACGAGATCATGATCTCCGCGACCAATGTACCACTTCACTTTCCTCTGATGGCAATGGAGCCAGTGGACTGGACATTTCTTTGCTGTTTGTTCCATTACAAACATTACTAAATACAAGCTGACGTAATGCATCTCGTGACCATCGTCTCCAGTAAGCATCGTCTGTTCGCTGACAAAACTCAATCCTGTTCCGGGAATTCTTGATTTTACGATATGGCTCTTGCGGTATCTTGATAGTTGCTCTTCCTGAGGGAATATCATTTCGGGTAAAGGTAACTGACATCGTCTGGGTCTCCGGAGATTCTTCTCAAGGTTCCCGGTTGGCAAGTTAAAAAACTTCTACCAAGCACGTATAAAGCTCAGACGGCTTTTTTTAGAGCCAAAGCTAGTTAAGTGTTCACTCTTCACCATGTACTCGGAACAGCCATTCTGATGTGGGGCTTAGGGATGTGGTAAACTGCCATTTAATGCTATTTGCAGCTATACTGTTTCAGTTCGTCTTCGTTCCAGCTTACTATCTTTTCCTTTAGCTCTCTTTATGCATCGACCAACTGGGCGCCGTTGTCTGATGAAAAGAGTTGAGGATATCCTCTGTATGAAAAAATTTTCTTAAAACATGCAACGGTTCCATATTACTAGCATCTACGCGACGTACTGCGCTAGCGTTTTTAAAAACTTCTCATGCGCGCTTTACGGGAGCGCTTCACCCCACCGTAGGTCTAACTGCCACAACTCTTGCATCGCAATCTTTGCCTTATTTAAAACTGCTGCAGCTGCTCGCATGGGATCCAACACACTTGCTAGCTTACTTAGTGCAACACGTTTAGTTAACTCTACGGATAACGGGTCATTAGGTTACTGCAAAGTTCCACAAAGTTTTGATTTAATTATATTTGATGGAGAACTTTTGTTCTCGCGACTACCAGACTACACCCACTTCTTTCTCCTCAGTTTCCTTGTTTTCAAGCACTCCAGTTTCTCATCTTTCTTTCCATTCAAACTGCTGTTAAACCATTTCAGTCTTAACTTTAAATTCTTCAGCATCTTAGTCTTCTTATGTTTCTTTGGAAAGCTATTTTGCCTGCTAAACAGTGTCTATCGAACTACAAATGTCATCCAAGTAAGTTTTGTTCATTATGCACATTGAAGCTCCTTCTTGAGTTTTTCCTTAATCTGTGTTGTCTTCAGTTTTCAGTGCTCTCTAAACATAAATACTGTCTTCACGTAAGATTCTGGCTTTCTCTTTATCTCACAGTTTCACCAAAGGTACCTGTACACGCTGATCTTCTAATGGTATGATGATCATGTCATACATAATGTTCCACTGAGTCTGAATCTCAACATTACTCCCAACAAGCTTTTGTTAAGGTCTGGCTAAAGCAAGCAAAGGCAATCGCGAGCAGTTGTTTTATCCTTCTTAGGACTCATCAGCGCGGTATAGCGAGCAGAAGGAATCAGCAAGAAAAGGCGTCTTGCTCGAGAAGACAGAAAAATGAGAAGCTTAGCTTGTACGTATTTGTGCAATGTAGACCAAACTTTCACGGAATGCAGCTTTCTTTTCCTCTTATTAGCTAAACTCATTTCTTGTGATTCATCCAAAAATGTCGCACGTGAGTCGAACTATTCATCTGGTAATAATTTGCGCCAACATTTCCTCAATTTCATTATGCAACATACTTAGTGCTCCAATGTGTTCTCTTTTTTTCGGTCGCTAGCGCAAACACCGAGTGGACAAACAGGTACACATTTACTCAAGACTTGTTTATTTTTAGAACATTAATTTTTACAAATAAATTAAATCTGGAACCTATTATGTCAATTTATAAAACATTGGAAAAGTGGATGATTTTAACTTTCATATGAGGGAGCAGGTGATAACGCATGAAATCTTGTGACACTCGCTCAATGTTGGTAAGTTGACAGCTATGGACCACGGAATTAGTGTTAGAAGAGAAGGTCACTTAAACATTTCAGTATAGCTTGAATTTGAACCCAGAACTATTTGTATAGAAGCCAGAAAGCTTACCGTGTCAACCACGTCACCGGAACCTAGTTTGCATAGAACTAATGAAGGATTTGTTCATAATGCACTGGCTTTGCTTCGTGTATTACTAAAGTTTCTCGTTCATTGTGTCGCCAGCGCGTGGGTGTATTTGTAACTGACAAATCACTTACATCCATTTACTAACCGCTAAACACTGTATTATTAATAGTATTAACAGGGTTTTCCTTTTCAAGGAAGTAGCAGTAGAGGAATTTTGAACAAGCGGAAAAGTTGGTCGTGGTAGCGCAATCCGTCCCACATTTATTATCAACACTTGTATTCTTGTCAGCAAGGATGTTTTAGTAATAATAACAGTTGCCGGCGACGAAGCGATTCACAGACAGCGAAAATCGCCGGTCGCCAGCCGAAAAGGAAAACCCTGCGATGGTGATGATGGTGATGATGGTGATGAAGATGGTGATGATGGTAATGATGATGGTGCTGATGATGGTGGTGGCAATGATGATGATGATGGTGATAGTGAGAGATCTGCTTGATAATAACTATTTTCTGTTGCTAATTGCTTTATGTTTTAGGTGATGGTGTTACAGCTAGCTCATCATGTCCAGTCGTTTCTTCACAAGCACAATATTCCACGATTGTCCTTTTATGACCAGATGATGACAAACAAACGGGAGGAGCAAAGGCGTATTGAAGCTGCTGAGAAAGAAAGACTTCGAGAACAGATGGAAGCCAGCAAAGAGAAAGAGGAAGAAGAGGTACACGTCCACAACAGAGTGGAAATTTTACTGTTTTTGAAATTTCCTTTTTTTCTAACAAGAAAATGAGTTTTAAAATCTGGGAACTAAAGTGTTTATTGTTTTATTCAGAAAAGACTCATTGAAGCTGAGCTGATGAGGCGAGAGGAGATTTTACGTAAAAGCAGAAGAAGACGGAGTATGATTGTAAGTGTTTATTAGAGTATAATTACATTTTGGTTGTTTAGTTTTTTTTGAATGGGATTTTGCATTCCAATTGGTATAAATTTGCACACTTTGTTTTTCAAGGAGTATGTTACTGTTATTTTGAAAGAAAAAGACAAATTAATTTTAATTGAACAAACAGTAAATGATATAATATTACAATCTATTAGAAATATACTTGAAAACATTTAAAGAAGGGATGTCCGAGGCATGCTATAAAGAAGTTAATTAAACAATTCATATTTTTGTACTTATAAGTCATGTAGGTGTGAAGGAATGGGAAGCAAAATCCAAACTGTTTGATTAGATTGAAAAAACTATCAAATGTAAATCAAAATGTTTCTGATTCGTTACATTGCCGTTCCTTAAGCTCTCCCAATTGTTTTAAAATCTTAGATCAAGCCATTACTGAATATGAACTCAGAATTACAGAAGCTATATATATTCAATTATAAAAAACATCTCTCAACAAACAAGTTAAGTATGTAAATCTCAAACTATTTTTGTAATCTCTGTAATCACCATTGTATTAATAAATTCTATAACCACTGTAAGTTATTATCGTCCACAGTTGTATCACTCGCATTCCACTGAAGCTTGCATATATATATCCAAATGCCCAAACATGTTTTCAAACTTAAAAATGTTGTTTCTATACTTAAAATTATAGTAAGAGTAAAAGTTTTACTTGATTTAAAAACGCTCTCCCAAAATTGGTGTTGTTGCTTTTTTCACTGTTACTAGTTAAACTGTTTGCATCTTTTTTATGGCAAGCACAACAAGGTTCCTGTTTTTAAGCTAATTAGAAAAATGGTCTAAATTTCCTTTTTCTCCACTAACGTTCCTCGGACAGCACTGCTATTAGCCCTGTATTTGTTTTAAATGTACTGGATAAATGAAAACTTGTATCGGTAATCTTCAGGATTTACAAAGTCGCATTGGATATTATCTATAATCCTAATGCGTTTTCCTTATCGTACCCAACAAATGAATCTTTAGTTTAGAAGGAAATTCGTTTTACGTGGTAGAAGATGAAAGGAAAAGATGCCACTCTTGCCTCAACCATGTCTCTCAAAATTGTTAGAATGTCATAAATGCCTTTTTAAAAACAATAGCTCGGGAAATTTGCAAACTTGTAGACTTGAGAAATATATAAATGAAATGATGTAGCTGATAGCCCGTTTTCTTCCTAACTTTTTTTTTTACCTTACTTTAGTATAATAATACCTACAGTACACACACTCTAATTAGTAAAAAACGTGTTTTATTACAGACTGTATAAAACTTGGGAAAAACGTATTTTATTGACTTGGGACGTTTAGAATCTAGAGTATAAAGCAGCGCCCGGTTCTTCAAAACCTGATTAGTGCTATACTCAGGATTAATTTTTTAATCCATGTTTCTGTTTCCTACCTTTTATAGTTTGTTTTGAGCTGGAATTTTGAATTTAACAAGTTTCGTTTTTGGTAAAACTAAACGGAATTTTGTAAGCATCAACCAAGCTTTACTTATTAAAAAATTAGTCGGAATTTTGTGGAACCGGGCCCTGATGAAGTAACCTAAGCCATATAGACCACTTTCATAATGGCGACTATCTTTAAATTCTTTTATATTTATTCACATAAACCTTGCTAGCCTCGTCTTTGAGTCGGAAATTCAAAAGAATATGTTACCCCAAACGAGGCGAGTAAGGCCAGTTTGAATTCAGACAAAAAAATATTTAAGTAGTTGCCATTTATGAAAATGGTCTATATTAGACTGTTATAAGACGCTCCTGGCATTCAAGAACACTTTCCTGCAGCTCAAGTTTCTTCTTTTCCCTTGTTTTCTGGAATGCCCTTCGTATTTTATCACAGTCTAATTGCCCCTTGTGCTTTGTCTCAGTGTAATACACAGCTTAGGCGTCCTTATTGGTTATGATATATATGTGATGTTACAAACAGAGCTGCTCTGTACACATATATTTTTACTTTGTTGTTGAACATTGTTTCTTCCAGTTCTTATGCATTCCTTTTTTTATTCCTTTTTTCTTTATTTATTAGCTCTGTTATGTTGCTTATGTTTCCTTTGCTCAATTTCTAGTTATTATTAAAATGAATTATGCAGTTGATTAGTGTTACACTCTTTATTAACGTTTTCAAGGAAAGAGGAGAATCAGATGATCAGTTCCAGCAAAGTGTTAAACCTAAAGATACTAAGGAAAATAAGGTTGTATCTTCTGCTAAAGATTTACCAACATCAAACGGTGAAGGAAAAGTTTATCCTTTAAACAATGTATCATCCCTACCCCACTCCCCCAAAAAGGTGGAATTATCATCCAGTGACCATCTTATCACGAGAAGAAAGAAAAGTTCAGAATCCTTAGGTGAAACAGACACTGGAAGCAGAATCATCACATTTAACATGAAAGGGGAACACACCATTTATTGCGGACGTTGTCTGGGTCAGTTTAACTTATGATAAATTACAAACTTCATCAACAATATCACATGAAAAGCATTTATTGTTGCTGTGCATTAGATAAGGTAGAGTCGCTTAATAATTGCATCACAAGTACAGGTATGGCACTCAAAACTTCAGATTCAATTATTTGAAAGCCAGTTAGCAGTAGCCCAGGTATAAAGTTGAACGCTTATGCTTGATTCCAACAGATGGTAGACTAATCGGGTTTGGAAATTTGAACTTGTCTTTTTTAGAAGTTCTGTTTCCGTTTGTGTGAATATAAGGTCACATGTAATCATTTTTTAGCAATGGAAGCCTCAAGACTGTGCTATAGTGACAGTTTTGAATGGAAAAGTGTTTGACCCAAGGCCTTTCATCAGCTCAAAACTCTCAGAAACTTGGAATAGCAAAAAATTTTAAAAACGAATCCAGT
The DNA here is from genome assembly GCA_025331085.2 of Zoanthus sociatus. Lineage (NCBI taxonomy): Eukaryota > Metazoa > Cnidaria > Anthozoa > Zoantharia > Zoanthidae > Zoanthus > Zoanthus sociatus. The sequence continues at coordinate 9,836 of JAOBAY020065175.1, forward strand.
TTGCTTCGGATAATTTACATTAAATGAATATAACTCGAGACAATGACATTTTTTGGTTGGGTTTTTTAAATTCAATAATAGACGTTTAACAATTAATAATTTTTTTTTATCCTTTCTGCCATTAAATTTGACCTTGTGTTCAGGTCAAGGGTCATCGGGCTCATATATGTACAGAGGAATGGATGGAACATCAGGTGATCTCATCGTTGTTGGAGAGTGGAGGTTTCTTCATCCATCAAATCTAGGTTCCCCCTCGAAAATAAATGAAGTTTCATCCCAGGACTCTGGCCGTTTGATGAAACAGGTCGGTGTTGTTAATTCATGAAACGCTTTTTTAACATAGTTTAAAAGCCACACAATAAATGTAAACTGCTAACGTCGGAGTTTGAACTCTGTTTGATGATAGTAGTGAAAGACTTAGATATAATAGAATTTCAACACAATACACATAGAATTTAAAAAAGACTATATTTTGGCTAGCCTCGGCGGTGGAAAGAGAAACAGAGCAGCATTACTTTAAGAATTTGCAAAGCCATTGTATTTGTGCGAAAAATGTAGTACATACTGTGGGACAGTGTTAACAAAATTATTACTTTTCCTGGGAAAAACCTTAGACAAAGACCTGAAAAGCATTTCAATTTAATAGTAAGTTTGGACTGGAAAATGAAGACATGGTTAGAAAGAAATTTACTAAAGGAAAATCCAAGTTTGGCCATCCAATAAAATGTAACAGAGACAACAGTGTATCACGGGATGATGGACAGACTTGTGAATGAGCCATCTGCAGCTGATCAACTGGAATTCATCATCATAAATTTCATCTTCGTTTAATGTTCCTAGTTTCTCTCTAGTAGTCTCCTTGGGTCAAACGTTAGAATTTAAAGGGATTTTCACACGAGAGTTGAAGGTAAACCATTCCAACTACTGACAAATGCAGATGCTTCCAGCTGTTACCCAAAAGACATGGTGTGACTTGGCAGTTTGTACCTTAGAGGACATAATTTTATTCAAAGAGTAAATTTTAACCATGTGTTTTAGGGGAAAAAAATCCAAATGAAATTCATAAATTGTTGTGTTTATATCCAAAACAAATATATATTACATAAATAAAATTATAGATTACATTTATATAAAATTATTGTAACATGTGTGTGATTGTTGTATGGTATGGTATGGTATTACAGATTTTTTCATGAACTTAAAACTTGAGTTTTGTAGAATATGTGAAATAAAAAGTTGCTTTACTGAAAAGCACATATATTATTTTTCAAGTTACATTACATTCAAGTAAGTCCAAAAATTTTTATATAATAAATAATTTTGTTTTTACTACAATGTTTTACAAAACGTTAGAATACCTTTGTTTAGTTGAAGAAGAATATATTTTATATCAAATTATTCTTTTAAAGTGCTGTGACAATTTCTATCAACTTCTCTGCAGATAACAAGCATTCAACAGGAAATTGTTTCACTAACGATAAGAGTGAATCATCCTAACCTTGTACATTATCTTGCTGTTAAAGTGAACGATTCTTCAGACAATGTAGTTATCCAGGTAAGTGTTTCAAGAGATTCGGACACCCTTTTACAATAATAGAACATTTGTATTTTGTCGGAAAGTACTTGACCAAACACGTTTCTTTCTCCCTCGCTGTATATTTTTAGAGAGTTTTTAAACTTAAAAGCATCGGAACATTTCTTCACGACGGAGGTCTATTTTCCGTGAGTGGACTGGATCGAGAATGACATTTTTGGCGCGAGTTTTTAACTTAAGCAGCGTGCGTATTACAACGACAGACGCACACAGGGTAAAAAGGCGCGAAAACTAACTTTAAAGAGCCCAGTCGTAAACAAACTTTAAATTGTAAAATTGGTTACACATACGGCAAGAACCTGAAGGAAAAGTCAGTGTTAAAATAATTGTAAGTAAATTATTAACTTTCAAAGATTTATTGACGATTTGTTCAATGCTTGAAACCATTCCTTTGATAAAAATAACTTTGCAGTTCTTACAGACCAACACGGACGCAAAAAGCTTCTTGTAGGCCTCCGTGACAAACACCACGACCGCATATGACTTGTTCAGAACTCATAATGTCAGGAACTAATCAAATTGCTGGAATTAAAGTGATTTCAAAATGGATATAATTAAATGAATAACTTTTAGGGTTAATTTGTAATACTTTTTTAAAGATAACTTAAGTAAAAATAAAAGTTAATATTTAAGGGTCAGTAATCCATACTATACTGATACTCATTGCTCATTTCCAACACATGCGGTTAAAAATGCTCCCCGTTGGAGATGTATGGATTAGGACAAGTCAAGAAAAGTTATGGCTTTAGGACACTGCATATTAATTTTAGTTTTTTTTGCTAGCAGTTAAACCGTAGTCTGGCAGGCTGCAAAGCGTGGTGGAATTTAACTCGGTACAAACTCAAACGATTAACAGAACAGGGATTAAGTAAACCCAAGATATCTTTTTGCAAACACCTTCACCATCGCCCTTTATCCATAGTGTTTCATCAGTAGTGAGACATTTCTATATTCTAAGCACTGGGCCACTGTTCTGCAGATAAGAGGGTTTAGTCTTATTTGTGAGGCCATCCAATGTTGCTATACATGTCATGTATGGTTGGTAATCGTAGGTCTTGATGGAGTACGTTGGAGGGGGAGATATGAGTATGTTCTTGAGACCTGGTGGTATCCCTGTGGCACAGGTTAAAAAGTACATTCAACAGCTCCTGGAATCCCTGTGGTATCTACATGGAAAGTCTGTTGTCCACAAAGACCTTAAGGTAAACAATTGTTTAAGAATGACAGAGTTGTACGGTTATAAAACCAATTTCGTTGAGGAATCATTTGCGTGTTTTGGTTTGCAGTAACTTTTAAATGCTACCGAATTCCTTTCCTATTTTTATGAGAGCCATATTATAAATACGCTTTTCTTTTATTCAATATTACTGTATTTCATTTTTCAGTTTGTTAGGTCAATTCTGAACTTGGGCCAGCAATATTTTTGTTTTTGAGTAAGTAAGTGAAGGGCGATAGAAAAGAAAAAAAAGAAAAAGGAAAGTGTATGAATCGGGGATATTATTTGGGTTGCAACTGGGCGAATTGAAGGACAATTAAAACATGTTGCTCATTTGTGATCAGTAAAAGAATAGTTTTACGTTGTTTAATACTAAAAAATTGTTTATTAATTTTGTAGCTGACAAATGTGATGTTAGATTCATCTGGAAATGTAAGACTTGCCGACTACAGTGTGGGAAAGAGGTAAACTATAAAATGTTATCCTTAAGTTTGGGCTGTCGATGTTTTTGTTTCTAGGAATTTAAAGCATTTAGAAAACAATATTCATGCTTTTTTGTGATGTAAATTTTGTTTTTGTTCTGATTACACAATTCATTTTCTTTGCGTTTTTCATTTAAAATTTGCTGATATTAAAGATGGATGTTTCGCCGTCGTCATTTCTTTTCAACCATTAACGGTCTTAATATGTCCCTTTGAGGCTCTCTGATTTATACCATGCTTATGGAATGGAAGAAGGAAACATACCACAACCAAAGACAGTCGAGCCATCCAAATCCCTTTCGCGTCCAGGAAAGAAAGGAGACGTGTTTAATTTGGTGAGTTTGATACCAACACCGCAACGCTTGCTTAGGCTTTATGATTTTGTAAGACTTCTTTACTGCTATTATTTTCCCAAATTTCATATTGTAATTGTGTAAAAACATGTCAAAAGTGAAAGATATTATCTGTTCCCTTAATCGAACAACTGTGTAACTGTTCACTAGCAATATGAATACCTAATGTATTATCGCTCTCACGCCAAAAGCTGAAATCATGAGACATATTTGCTAGCCTTATTCTCCATTAGGATTAACGGAACAAGGATTATATATATATATATATATGATGGGATTACTATCTTGGATCCTAAGGAATCTGCCAAAACCGCCCAGTATATACAGTCGTTGAGAAAATGAATGCTAAATTTTGTCGATAACCAAGCAGAAACGAAAGCGATTTTCTTATAAATAATATCTTAGTTTAACTTAAATTCAAAAATATTATGTGGTAGCTGTTTTTAACAGTTTCTGAATTTTCCGATATTTTTTATCTTGCCAGAACGAAGACCATGCACTGGAAAAAAAAATCGTATTTGCTTTTTTGATATAGTTCCGTAAATCTTCATGAACTTGTGTGTTGCGTGGTTGTACTATTGTATGACGACAAGAGTTCTTTGGAATCCAGTCCTTTTCAACTTTGGTGGCATCGATGCTACTTATTCGATTAAATATCTCTAACTTTTTTTTACAGCAATGCAATCTCACCTTTCCGAAAATAATAAATGAATCGAACAATCTTTTAGTCATAATTTTGTGCCCAAAATGTTTTTGTGCGAGAAATATAAATCTGTGCATCAAACAGCAGGAACATTAATTTCGTCTCAAATTCTTTTTCAATTACTTCTCAAGTAGAACATTTTCTATTTTGTAAATTTTGTAACTCTTCTCTGTTCTTTCTTCTGCTTGTTAGGGTTTACTTATTTTGTCCTTGCTATGTGGAGACGTGGTCGAAATAGCAGAGGTACCTTTATCATTACCTGCAGACCTACAGGACTTCCTTTCTAAGTATGTTTGGCTTAAATATGAATGTAGTAAATACTCTTCAGTTGTTAAAAGTGTATTATAAAACGAATCTCATGTATTAAGAATAGCACCAATAAAAACTCTTAAACTCTAATGCTAAAAGAAGAATCTGTGTGCAGGTGTCTAAATGTTGACGAACGAGAGAGATGGTCGGCATATCAACTACTTCAGCATTCCTTTATCAAGCAGCAAGTCCCCAGTTGTGTAGTGAGGAACGAGGAACGCATTACTGGCTCGGAAGGTGATGAAAATGCCTTGGCCACCAAAAAAAGCGAGCCTGAAGAACCAATTCCGGATTTTTGCTACTTTTCATGTGTATCTGGAAAGTCGCGGCTCAATGATTTTGAGCAGTTACAGTTTTTAGGAAAAGGAGGCTTTGGTAACGTAATCAAGGTAAATAATTTGCGGTGTGCACTCGGTTGCTTTACACTAAGAGCAGATTTTGAGTATTTGGAATCTTTAATTGCTGTTAGTTAATCAAATGTGCCTCTGTCAAATCATTCATCGATCCGTTGACACATTAGTTAATATTTAACTGATTAGTTGCATGTATTTAAATTCGTTCATCATGAATGATTCATAATTGCATTCTTTCCTTATCTGCCTGCCTGCTTGACTTCCTTAATATCTCCCTTTTTACCCTCCCTGCCTGCTTTTCTCTTTTCCTTCCTCCCCTCCTTTCTTTCCTTCCGTCTTTCTCTCTCTGCCTTCCTTCCTTTCTCCCTTCGTTCGTTCGTTCCTTTCTTCCTCCCTCCCTCCCTCCCTCCCTTCCATTCCTTCCTTCCTTTCTCCTCCCTCTTTCTTTTTCTCTCTGTCTGCCTGTCTGCCTGTTTTTTTTCCTTTTTAAATTGCCTGACTTTCTCCTTCCTTTCTTTCTTCCTTCCATTATTTTATTTTATTTTACTTTTTTTTCTTCCTTTTTCCAGTACTTCGAATGTTTCGTACATTTATCCTTTCCCTGCCTAAATATTCCTCAGGTTATAGTCCCTTTATTTACCAGTTTCTTTAATCGTGTCTTTCATTTACAAATATTAGTTACACCAGCCTTACCAAATATTCTTCTTCAGGTTCGAAACATACTGGATGGAGGGTTGTACGCCATCAAACGCATTCCTCTGAATCCTAAAAGTACGCAGTTTAATCGCAAAATTACTCGAGAAGTTCAGCTTATTTCAAGGGTAAACCATGAAAACGTTGTACGGTAAGAATGGTATTTACTACTCTTGAAAATAAACAGTTTACGTTAAATAACGTATAGTTACAGCGTATGATTAGCTAAGACTAAGTCCAAACTTTAGCTATAGTAGCTGTGGACAAGCTTAATGTTTTTTTCAGCGTGGCACAATAAAAAGCAGATGAAGGTTATTTCTAACATTTTCCTGGCTGAAGTAGCCGTTATTTCATGCCCCAGGGACAAATTCACCACGCTTGTAAATAGCCAACTGGTTTGCCTCCTACCATTTGGGATTCTTAACTTTGGGGAGAAGAAGGGGGGATTTTTAATATGACACTAAAATCCCCATTGGGGAGTTGTCATTAAGTGTTTATGTTATGTTATGTTATGTTATGTTATGTTGTAACCTATTATTTCATCATATTGAGTAAAAGTTAATTCATCTTCAGATATTCTGGCCATTATTTCCTGACCACGCTACTTTATTCCCTCTTGCTTGGATTCCTGGGCGTTGACAGGTTCTGTCTGGGCCACACTGGTGCAGCGGTCGGCAAGCTACTGACCATTGGTGGCCTTGGGATTTGGTGGTTTGTTGACATTATTTTGCTCGTGACTGGACTTTTCAAACCTGAAGATGATACTAACTGGAACACATATTACTAAACTGGCACTAGAATTATAATGCCAGTCGCAGTTTTTACAAGGTTTACAGTAACTTAGTTGAAATGGTCGGACCTGACACAATGAGCATTGGCCTTTTGAAAGGATACAGTAGCAATCAAATTGTCGACTTTTTGCCTTCCCTATGGAAAAGTTTTATATTTATTATGCATCTGGTAAAAATGGCTGTCAAAATCAGCTCCTTAAACTACAAAACTTTCAAAAAATAAGTAATAATTTTGTAGTAAAAACTATTGACTGTTATCTAGAAGAATTTTAAAAAATTTTAGAAACGTTATGAAATTGCTTCAAAGTTGAAAAAAATGTTCAAACTTGGCGATTCATGGGCGAAACTGCCTTTCTAACACTCCTATCCCCAATTACAGCATCCCCATTTAAAAGTACAGTAAAAATTTTCATAGATTATATTAATAATAATTATTAATACAGTAATACTTTTATGAGATTAGATGTTTTGGTATGTCTCTCATGAAAAATGATTAATCCTGAACCTCAGGAAGTGGAAACTTTTAATGGCAGATAAAGACATCAACGTAATACACGTACTGTTCATACATAGATAAGTTGCATTTCCATACAAATATGCATCCTATCAAATTGTATTTGTTCATTGCGGAACAAACAGGATAATTTGTGTGATTATTTGATATTCGTGTCAAGTTGCCCACCCTTGATTATCATTGGTTGTCATCCTGCAAGAAACTCGTATACATGCAGTAAGGGGGAGGTAGTTAAAAAACTGGTTTGGAACACTCTGGCTGCTTAGAGTTTCAGGTAAGAATCAGCGAACGGCAAATTTCGTCGGTTCTTCTTGACTTTTGAGGAATATTCGCCATAGCTTCTTGGCTTTAGCCGGAGCAATTTTTAAGTTAAAGCCAGTTAAATTGTATAGTTAAATATCAAATGCATGCAATTTGCAAACTTAAAAGTAATTATTTACCGATACTTGTTGGAACTCTTTAGGTTTATTGATACGTCTCTCCCTGTCAACGTATCGCCCTGTCACACAATTAATACAAATTGCATTAATAGAAAACACTTCCGTATTTCACAGTATTTAATCTTTTTAAAAATAAACCTTTGACTGCATTTCGGGAAGACGTGTGTAGTGAGTAAAATTCGCCGGGGCTTTCTATAATGACAGTTTTTTTAGCCGCAACTTAAATTTTTAGCCACACCCCTAAACAATTAACTGAAACCCTGGCTGCAGCCAACCACTGAAACGGTTGACCTTTTTTCAATATACAAAGTTTTCATAAACCCAAAAGGTTACTTTTTTTACTCTGCTGGCTTATAAGTTTATGTTTTTTTGTGCTGTTGTTCTTTTAAAAGCTGTGTAAGTACGTTACACTAACAGCAAGACCTCGTGACTTCAATGTTTACATTAAGTTGTCCTGTGTATATTCCTTGTGGCAAGTTAAACTCATTCCATTAGTGGGGAAATGGGTCAACAATAAGTGACCATAAAAGTATTATCCCTCTAGTATCGTTAGTCATAGATGCATTGTGGTCGAACTTACGGGTTTTGGTGATTATTCTACAGGTGAAGTTTTAAACTGCTTAAAGTTTCTTAATATTTTTCTGAGCTGTGTTTGACCATATCGTTGAACAATAAAACAATTATTTTGTTTAATACCACTGCTAATACTAAGAAAGAGAATGATTCTTTACTAAAGGAAGGTTTGTCTTGGTTTATCTGAATAAGTATTGACATGCTTTTCACAGGTAAGTTGCTGAATAGGATATGCTAATGTTACATACATACAGTATGTTAGCATAGAGTATAAAGTGATTCCCAGATCCTTTGCTGTGGAGATAAGACGGGTTTGATAATTTCTCCGAGAAAACTAAAGTTCGTGTCATGCGGGAGTCTTTGGGTGTGTTCCTTTAGGATGATCCGGATCTGGATCAATGATCTAAGATCACTCGGATCATGGTGCACCAAAGGAATGGAGCTTTATAGTGCATTGGTTCAGTTACCATGACTGCAGGCGCGAAATAGCAGCGCGTGTCAGCGGAATGCAAGTATGCGCCAAATTTGAAAACGTTTGAATTTTTGCAAACGACACATTTTTTTATTTGACACAAAAATTGACACATTCACATTTTTGAATTTTTGCTTATTCAATTTAGAGCTTGTCTAACAGGACAAGCACAACAGCCAACTGGCCAAGTCCTAAGCCAGAGTGAAAGAACAAGAAGCATTATAAACATTGACCAGAAAATCTGTACGCTGCAGAATACACCAATGTGATCACCTGCTTATCGTTACATGCAACAAGAAAATATCAGTTGGCATCGTAAGTGCCTCCCTAAAAAAAATTAAATAAATCCTTAGTTTGCCTTTTTTTAATTTGTCATCTTGTTCAAAATGGAGAAGGAAAAATAAATAAATGAACTACTAGAAGGATTATAACACTGGAAATACGTCTTTTAAGAACATCATCAACAATTTCCCATGCTGTCCTGACTTGTAAAAGGTTTTAGTTAGCAAGCGTGTTTATAGTATGGTCATAGTAATAATTATATTTATTAAGAACCTTGATAGGCAGGATGTAATAATATACCAAAGACTGACTCATGTTTAGGTCTATTTGTTTGAAATACACAGGATTATCCAAGATTCAAACACATTACAAAACTAACACATTAGTTTCCAATCATGATTCTTTATACTGGTAGGCTTTGTGAAGTGCAAATGCAGATAAATCACTGGATTTACTTTGAATACTGTTTTAAATCTAATTTCATCTTTTTCTTTTTCCAGATGATTGCGAAGAAATCTTTCCTGCTCCCTTCTTTCCTCCTCTGCTTTTTCCTGATTGTTTCGATCTTCTACCTTTTCCCTTCTTTCCACCTTTCTCTTTTCTCTTGGACCCACTGTAGAAATAAGCAAAAATGTGATTATTAGAAACTAATTAGGCAGAAATATTTATCACCAAGGCTTTTATCAGTATCATTAAACTTTGACTCGCCACAAGTCGACCAATGATAGGTCGACTTGTCTCGCTCAAAGGGTTTTCATTTGGATCTTGTGTGGTGGAACTTGCAACAGGTGTCATGGATGACATTTGAAATTTAAAGTTCTTCGTCTTGTTTAGTCAGAACTCTGAAGTTCTATGACTACAGTGAAATTTATAAGATTGACTTGTGGAAGATTTAGAAGTTCTTGAATTGAATGGCGGAAAGTACCTGTTTCACTCCAACCAAAACAATCAAACGTGTGTGCATTTCTCCTGTGTCAAAAGACCAAATTTGTTTACTCTGCACTAATGTGATTTCCAACAAAGATTTTAAATGACAATTGACAACATCGGGTGACAAAAAAGACCAAAGCATATTTGAATCTTGAATTGATCACCAGAAAGGAGACATCCAATGTCAAAGGTTCACTGTTGACAAACATTTTGTGCCAAAAGCGTGCAGACAAAAACGAATTCAATTTAACCTAAGTCATGTTTCGTTGCACACAGTTTCAGAGTTTGGTCCCAAGGGATAGCCAAGAGAACGTTCTGATTGGTCGAAGCTCAGCAACCCATTTTTTGGTCGCTAAAATTGGTGGCAATCAAGTTTGAAAAGTCCTACGTCTGGCAGATACTGAATAAACAAAGCAAAGGACTTTTCAGAAAGTCTAAATTAAACCCTAACTGGGGTTTGTAGTTAGGTGGTCCATGATTGAGGATTATGATGAGGAACAGTTGAATAACTTACTAACAGTCATTTCAAAGCAAAAAGTGTCTACTGGATACAAACTGCATGTTATTTACCTTCTCTCAGTGTCTGCTATGTGTTTATTGACAGCCTGTTGGAGAAAATTTTTCATCAACTAAGATTTGTACTTCAAACATTTAAATCATGACTGAAACATTTCTTTCTTTACCTAAGTTAAAACTAATGTATTTTTCCCTCTATGAAATTCTTGTTGGCTATAGAATTATATACACTGACAGTACAATGAGCTAATTCTTCCAAAATCCAAATAAAACACATGTTGAAAAGAAAGAGCAGATCTATATATTAAAAGTTGTTTACAGCACTGGGTAAATTTAGAGCTTTAATTGTTGTCTCAAAATCTACTTCCTTCGTACTAACTACAAATGTCACATATAAAAGATGAGCAAAAAATTACCATTATCACTAAGAGCTTCGCAAAAGATTTTAGATAAATGTGATCAATAATCTTACCAGAAAACAGCAGCAACTAATTGTTGAAAAATGTCTCAAATAAATCTAAGAAGTTATTGATTTTCCAACTATTCTTCACACCACTCATACCAACCTTTAATATTCATCAAATATTATAATCTTGTGAGTGTAACTCACTAAGAGTGCTCACTGACTATAATATAGCTATCATTATAGCATGCTCACTGATTATAATATAGCTATCATTGTAGCATGCTCACTGATTATAATATAGCTATCATTGTAGCATGCTCACTGATTATAATATAGCTATCATTGCAGCATGCTCACTGTCTATAATATAGCTATCATTGTAGCATGCTCACTGAGTATAATATAGCTATCATTGTTCATAAGTACAGTTTGTTTCTCAATTTAAGTTTAGTAATGTGAAACATACCTTGGTGACGTCAAGTGGGTCTTTTCTGATTACTTTTTCAGCTAGCTCAAGTGCTCTACTTTTTTCACTTGTCACGTCACCTGCAATGCTTTCAAACTGAAACAAAGATAACCAATCCATACAATAATAATCATCATATTTTCAAACACTATTCATTGTCAGTTTAATCATTATCATTCGCCATTATCATTTTAAAAAGGGTAACGGAAAATGCAAGTGGAGAAGGAGAGAAAGAGTGTTGGTTTGAAGGAGGATGCAATGAATCGAACAAGATGGAGAGTGGGAGTAGGAGAGATTGCTGCCACAGAGGGGTAAATCCAGCCACCCCTGTTTACAGGGATAAACCTGGTTCAAAATTGGAATTGATTGATTGATCATTTTAACGACCATGTCTTTAATCTCCATCATTTTAATCATCATCATTTTAATCATCATCATCATAATCATCATTTTAATCATCATCATTTTAATCTCCATAATTTCAATCATCATTTAAATCATCACCATTTTAATCATTTGCTATCATCATCATTTGCTATCATCACCATTTTAATCATCATCATTTTAATAATCATCATTTTAATAATCATCATTTTAATTATCATCATTTGCCATCATCATCATTTTAATCATCTTCACTTTAATCATCATCATCATCATTTGCCGTCACAATCATCAAAAATATCATGGTCAGTGTTATCACCATCATTATCATGAACATTGATAACAATCATTATGTTCTATATTAAATATTTGCATGATCACAAATACTGATGTTCTTTGTTACCATAGTTTCATGGTCTATACTCATAAACAACAGCCAAATCAACAAGTAACTT